>JTDE01003513.1:32758-48787 GCA_014338405.1 Paragonimus skrjabini miyazakii
CTAAGTGTTGTTAGCTCCCGGTCTTTTGCCCCTTATTTGAAGCCGTTTGTCCGAGATTTGTGAATTATGTGTATTTCCAGCTAGAACCTATACCTTTGAAATCTTTATGAAAGCAACACAAACGTGTTGTGGTGGTTGACAATCTGCCCATCCTTATCTTCTTATAAAGGCGCATATGTGCTACCGATGTTTAGTCACCATGTTTTGGACCGGTCGATCTGAGTCCCCAAAGGAGAGATTGTGGTCCAGTGAAATTTATTTAATCAAAATCTAGCTGAATGAAGCAGCTGAACGAATTATACACGTTGTGCTAGTTGTTTTCCGTTTTCTTCAACCGCTCCCTGCATCGCATTTTCTATTGAAGCTGCCAGCCGTTATGAATGTGTTTAGACAATCGGATGTGATGCGATTCTTTTTTGTACAAACCACGGTTGTGGCTTAGGTAAAGCTGGAGGTTGTTGGTTTCTAGTTCTGGATTACTGGATTAGTTAAATCACGGGTTCCATACACTGTCGGACATAACCTCACATGATAGACCCTAACTTGGAAGCATCGATATGAGTGCTAAGTACGTCACACTCACCGTTGTCCATATTTTGAGTTTTCAACTTTGTTTTCTAATTCCTTTGTGTTCATGAGACGCCATCGTGGTATCATTCATGGTTTTTACTCAACTGATAATGTATGTGCGGTACCTGTTTGTTGAGACCTTTATGTGCATAAACGGGCCTTATGCTATTGTGTCCGTCCTAGTAAATTTTAATCTCATATTTATCGAACCATCCAGTGTCGTGATTTAAAAGAGTTGCATTAGGTTAATATCATAACGTTGAACTTACTTATGATTTGCTGATTGGTCCGTCTTCTTCTATTTGATTATGAACATTACTTGTTTGCTAACTTAACGTCCTCGATGTGGAGTGTACCGTACTCGTGATGCTCCGTCTATTTTCGTTGATTACTTTTTTGTAGGTTTTGAGCATTCACTGTTTTGCTGAGCACTGATTGCTACTGTGTGTGTTGTGTCACTGTAAGTTGTTACCCTTTTGGTTCAGTTTGGTTGTAAAGAAAAAGCTCTGGTCATAAAACATCTTTCTATAAATCTTGTTAAATTACTGTTGCTTCTCCTGCTCATAGTTCATTAATGTTCAGCTTCTTATTTTCATACATTTCCCCATGAGCACTAGTCATAAGTTAAAGGTAAAGGAATTTGCTGACTACTTTTGATAGTATTTGCCATACTTGTTCAGATTTAAGTCGCTTACAGTTATTCATTTACTGAGCCAATACAGATAATTCTACCACTGATAACTGAATCCTTTGTTTTTCTCTTTCTGCTAGGAACGTCGCGAGCGTGAACAGCAGGAATTGGAAAGCGCGAAAGAGTTATCTGAAGACGATTTTGATGGATTCCCTTAGTGCTGTTTCATTACTGATTTCCTGACATGTAATCTCCCTCTTTGAGTCGCTTGTAATGTATCGGTTGACTTTAAACTGTGTTTGTTGCCTCATGTATGCACAATCAGAGGCTGTTACCTACCGAATTTGTTGCTGTACAATGACCGAGTACTTCAGGAATTATCCGGTTCATCAGACCATTGTTCTCACGTGTCGTTCGTTGTATCTGTTCGTCGTCAACTCAGCCACCTGTTCTAGGTTGATTTGATTGATCACTCTTTTGTGCTTGGCGTTCATTGACGGGAACCTTTCTGAATGTTTCTGTTGGAGCTAGTAGGATTCATATCACTGTTCCCCCAAACCGACCCTAGCGTTCACTTTTTTTCCACTCTTACCAGTGATATGTCTGCAGATTATCTGATTTTTTCCCACTCGAATGGGAAAAGAAACTGTAACTTGTGTAACGTCTGTGATACTTTTTACCTAAACTAAACCAACTTCGCAAGCTTCGAACGACACGGTTTGAGCCCTATATCTCACTGTTTAGCTCTTGCACCTTAATTATAAGCCCTGGTTCATACTTTACTGTTTGTGCCTCTGCCTTTCGGTCACTTCATCAGTGCGCTAACGAACATAAAGTGCACGGTTTAAGTAGTTTTTCCATGGAAAAATGGGAGCCTATCTGTCACTACTTCGCATCGCTCTATGTACGAAAAGCCTTAAACCATTTAGGTGCAGCTGTATGATATAGTGACGGATAGGTTCCAATTTTATATATATACAAAAGGTTATTAAAATTGTTCACATCGTGCTCACCAACTTTTTTCTACTGGGGGTGGCCGAAATTTTACGTCATTATAATTTGGGTAGCAGTCCGAAAAACAGAGGCACAAGTCATAAAAGTGCGAGTCATAGCTTGCAGTCAGGGTACAATGGTCGCCTGAGATGTAAGTTCCAGAACCTTTCGCACGCGGCTCACAATTCGAATAGGTAAATGTGGTTGAGATGGTCACTGCTGTATTTGCATGCTCCGATCAATAGGGGTTGTGGGAAGCTGTTTAGTGAGTCGTTTATTCCGTTACTTTCCGTTTATCAGATCAGGTTACAGGAACGATTTTAGTTCTATTGCATTCGGTTGTCTGTTTTTCTCTTACTGCAGTCTGCTGCATGTTAACCTGTAAAACAGTAGACAGGTGTCTTTTGGCGATGGTACATTTGACGACGGGAGTGATTTTCAGATAGCGAACTAGGTGTTCGTCTGTGAAAAATTTAGAGTACTTGGTTTGCTTCCACAGATTACCGTTTAACGCCTGGTCAACATTATCTTCTGATTTCTTAGCCGCCGCGTCCACATTTCGCTTAAAGCTTAACAATGACGACGACGTAATTCCACTATTTGGCTTATTACGTAAGTGTTCGTGGTGATTACGTTGATTCCCACCGGCTATTGATGCTGTCGGATGACAATTCTGTAAAAAGCAATTTGTTTATCTGAACACTTCATCATGGGTTGCGTTAGTTTGTTTACTTGTTTCCAGCCACATTTTCGAGCTGTGGTTTTGTTATGGTTAATTCAGAATAAGGTTAGAATTTCTCTCCGACTCACCTATAACATTGTTTTGGTTTCCGTATGTATCACTACTTTGCCCTGGGTTAGACTAGAGAGTTTCGGTTGTCGTTTGCTGTAAAAGTAAGAAGCACAATTCTGCCAATGAATTTAATTTTTATTCACATTAACCCAAAGTTACTGATGTCTTTGGTGATGATGATTGTGATAAGTCATACGAACATAACAGATGGCTGAATGACATCGTTCAGAATTGAGTTTCCAACCAGCGAATTGGGTGACCACGGAGTAATCAATTTAATCGACAACATCCGTCGATCTCATTTCATAATTGGCGAACTCGTCTTCACTTAAGCATTTTGAGGTTCTTTCTAACCATCAATAGCTGCCTCTCTGTGTGTGATGGCTTGACTCCCTGAGGGTCTATTAGACCAGCTGCATTGTACAATGATCATATTGGGAGGGTATACCATGTCAGACAAGGCAATAGGTAGAGGTCTCACCGTTTATGGCTTTCTTGTTCTCCAAGTTGAACCTAGAATGTTGTTGACCTTTTAACCTGGAAAGATAGTATGGTTTATTTTAGTGCTTATTGATGCTCAACTCGAAATTGATTCCACAGTCGATCTCATGCTTGTTTTAAAATCGGGACAGAACCAATATGATCTTGGCTTTACGAACCGTATGCCTTATGTCCCCGTCCACCGGTTCTTTGAGTCTCGCTTGTGACATGTAAATTTGAACGTAAATAAGTTGTAGCGTTTTACGCCTTGTTAGTGCGCATGGACACCGTTCACTTCGGATTGCGTGTTTGCACTAGCTGCGGTCGCATACGGTCGAAATACTGTTTGTCCTCCATCATCATTTCGCTGCCTGGTGGTACTGGCTTGGACTGAAAGCTGTGGTTTAGAGCCTTAAATGTTCAGCTGCTTAGATCCATCTGTTCTAACAGCATCCCCGTTCACGTATGTCTTGGATGAGTCTTGATCTGACTGAGTGACACTCGCTGCGGCTACTACTTGGTTGACACAAAGAGTGTATGAATCAACACTCGCAGACTGTATTTTTATTAATTGATGAAGTTCGAAGTCTTACCGTATGTACCGGTGGAAGGTTGCATTGCTCATACGGCGGAAGCAACGTTGGTTGATTTAGACCCATCCATCATTTCCTCATGAGTAGGTCAAACTCCCGAAAGAAAACGAGAAGGAACGTGTACAAACGTTGTACATAATTTCGGAAACAGCCAACAGCGCCACAAATCTTTGAGGTTGGCTGGAGCAACACGTATTTCCTTTCTTGCTGTTTCTCCTGTAAAATTGTTTGGTGGGTTGATGCAGTAGTAGGGGGCACAACGAGTTGTTGCGTTAAGTATGTTGGGATTACGAAGTTCGCAGTCTTTTGGTGTCACTTCATTGATGCTAAACACCTTATAGGCCCATTCGGGCTGTAGTTTACGTGTTCAACAGAAACAACGCTATCCACTGGCGTGTAGGTCCTAGTAAGCAGTTGCGTCCCCTAATTCTTCTGGGATGTAAAGTCGAACAGGTTAGCGAAGTGTGGATGGCGTTGTCTAATTGGTGCAGTTGTGCACAAGTCATCTTCCTACTTCTAGACTGGACATTCACCAACTTTACTCGACCCACATTTGTATGGGAATTGTCCGCGAATGTGATTGCTCTTAAGGTTGTGAACATCCAAATGGATAGCGGTTTTGTGGGCAATTGACGTTCACATATACGACGATATGTTTCGAAACCCCAAACTACAAAGGCGTCGTCAATGCACGCGAGTGAATCGAAATCCCGCCTGTTACCAGTGAGTCCCTCGAGTTTAATAAACGGGTATTGGGTTGGCAAATACTCTGAGTACAATGAAGACAGTGTTGATGCCTTTGTAGTTTTCATGTAAATCTTGGGTTCTTTTCTCGAAGTGGGGAGCTATTGTCAACTAACAATCACAAATACCCCTCCGGTTCCTCATACTATCCAATTTAATAGTATTTGTGGTGACAAACTGTTGCCAGTTTTATTGAACAAAGAAGATGCAAAAAGGGATTTCTGCTGGTAGTGTTTCACTTTGACAGGTTACCCCTCATAGTCCTGACCTGTACTTCTACCTTGACGTGGTGGTCGGTTCTGTATGTTGTTTCGATCCGGCGGACTGTGCTGACTATGACTCGGGTCTCCTAAGGTGCAGCCTTTCCACACAGGCACTGTTGACCGCGTAGAAGTGTTTACTTAGTCAAGCACGATTCTGTGGGCATTCAGCAGAATCATCTTCATAGTTTCAGCACTGCTGTCTTCCGTATCAAGAAGAAGAGGGTTAGAAATGGTACCTTCAGACGAAGAACACTCCGGTCGTCCATCGGCTGCCCGTGACCGTCGGCGTATTATCCAATACAGTTGAAAAACATCCGATATCTCCAAGAGACCCGATGTAGCTTCGGGTACATCCACTGCGCGCAGCAGTGCTCAGAATGAGACATCAAGTTCTTATTCATTGCGCCCTCGGGCTAGGCAAGCCCCTCACTGCCAAGTGAATCAGACTCTTGAGTCATTGGTTCTGGGTTGGGTCCCCCAAGAAAACTGTGTACTGTTGTCCCGCAGGTCAGACTTTTGAGTCAGAGACTCGAGGTGTGGTCCCTCAAATCAACCCTCTGCCGCGGTATGAACGACCTGGAATTATCAGAAGTTATCGTTCTCCCGACAGCGGTATTATTCACCCAACACGACTCCCTCCTACTATTCTAACCCCATGTCTTCTGCTTTCCATGTACTTCCGGGCAATAATTGTTTTTTTTAGACCAATACAACTGGTAAACATTGGCGATTTCAATATCCGCGCTCTCCGACAAGTCGGTCAGCAGGCTACTCTAGCAAGTACTCTCAAGTCTGGGTATTGATGTGTGCTGTGTGTTGGGGATGCGAGTCTACGATTCTAGCACGGTTATCCACTTAAACTCACCTCTAGATAACTGTCGATCCAAGCGCTTCCGTCTCAAGGTCTCTGGTGACGCTGAAGCTGAATCTCGGGGTCAAGCTGGAGTGGGAATCGCACTGAGATCCAGAGCAGAGCAATGCTTGCTCGATTGGATCCCAGTGAACAGTCGCTTGTGCGCTGTCAGACTCAATACATCGGTAAAAGTCTGTCGATGCAAATCAGAAAGAGGTTGTGTATTCATTATATCGGCGTATGCTCCAACGGACAGCTGTTCGGATGCGTTCTATGACGCCTCCGTTGAATTTCTGAGGCAAACTAAACACTCAGACATTATACTAGCAGGCGATTTTAATGCTCGACTAGGTCGTCTTTCCCCGGACGAGAAGCGGCTTGGTGGTGTTTAGTGACAAGGCACAACACACTGACAGTGGCTAAAGACTGCTACAGCTGTGCGCCTCTTACGACCTCCATATTTCAAGCCTCGCACTCCAACATGGAGAGGCATTATATTACATGGAGACCTCCGTTTGCTTCTCAGCCGTGGACATAACTCGATCACATGGCAGTCAGTTACAGGTGGTGCCACTCTGTTAGGGACTGTCTTGCCTTTTGCAGCAACCACCTGTACTCAGACCATGCTGTTGTGTGTGCCCGTTTTGTTTTGTCATTTGCCCAGAGGATATACGCTCGTAAATGCAAGATGGTTAACTAGCAGTCGATCGGGAGTGTGGAGAACGCTCACCCGGAGGCGTTGGTGGACAAGTTGCTCCGTTCAAGTCAGGTGAGGGGTCCTAAGGAACACCGGGAACAAACTGCCACAGCTATGAAATCATGCTGTGAACAGGTATGTTCCGAAGGAGCATTTCAGTTACGACAGGACTGGATTTCTATCACGTCGATAAACCTCATGAACAAGCGTCGCTCGATCCCACCTGGTTCTGAATATGATGACGACGGTCGAGAACTTAAACACAAGCCGACTAAAAGCTTACGCAGAGATTGCAAACACTATTTGATCTGACAGTCGAAAGAGATGAAAAGACTTTCTATCTGGGAATAGCAGAAACCTTTTTTCCGTGACCCGTGGTTGTATTGGTCGTCAAGTTGGTGTGAGTGAGACCGTATGTGAAAAAGATGGTTCATTCATCACCAATCAGACTTGACGGATGGACTAAAAATTTTGAAGAACATTTCAGTTGACTTCAACCAGATCTTGTGGAAGACGGGGTTCGAATGGTCAGTTATTGCGTTCCAGACGGCCGTCCGTCGGAAGCAGAAGTGGTTCTGGAGCTCAATTTATTGAAGCGTAATAAGGCTCCTGGACCAGATCTCTCTTTTCAAGGACAGTGGGGGAGATGTTGATATGAGAACTGACAAAACTTCTCCAGGCAATTTGGGACACTGAAGAAGTACCTCGTGATTGGTGCTTATCAACAGTAATTCCTGTTTTCACAAAGGGCCTGATGTCTATGTGACAACTACACAGGCATCAGTTTGGTGTCTGTCGCGTCCAAGTTACTCACTAACCTCATTTTGCGTCGGCTCACTAGGCCCAGAGAAGGTCAGATACGTGAAAAACAGGCAGGATTCTAATCCGATCGGGAATGCGTTGGTCACATTTTCACCTTGCGACAGATTTTGGAACATCAGCATTCTTACAGGCAGCCGACGGTCGTGGTCTTTTTGGACCTGAAGGCTGCTTTCGATTCAGTTGCTCGTAACATTCTCTTGAACTGTCTTCTTCGCAAGGGAGTACTAGGGAAATACTTGAATCTGTTGAGACCAGTGTATGCTCACTCTGCAAGCAGGGTGAGAGTTTATGGACAACTTTGTCGGGCGTTCATTACTTCTAGAGGTGTTCACCAAGGGTGTCCGATTTCACCCTTGTTCGATTTGGTCATAGACGACATCCTGGAGGGTGCGCTTGAGCAGTCCAGTGAACTTGGTGTTGAGCTTCCTCCTGACGCTCGGTTGACCCATCTGGAGTATGCGGACGTCATTGTCTTTCTTAGCCCCTCTACAGATGATATGTAGACCATGCTAAGCAAGCTAAGTGACCGGGTTGGTTTGTATGGAATGCGCTTCGCACCTTCAAAGTGCAAAGCGCTGCTTGAGGGTTTGAGCGTTTCCACTGTTACTTCATTGCAGGTAATTCGCTGGAGATTGTGAACAGTTTCACTTACTTGGGTAGCACTATCACGTCAGCTTGTAATATTGCTGATAAGATATCGGCGAGGATAACAAAGATACGTGTTACCTCTGTGAGCCTACGTCGTTTATAGCGTCGAAAAGACGCTCGGTTGTCGCTAAGACCAGGGGTATGTAATGCTTGGGCGTGTTCTGTTTTACTGTGTGGTTCGGAAACGTGGTCTGTTTGCAAGGAAGTTTTCAACAGGTTTTCTGTGTTTGATCATCGTGGTCTACGCCACTTAGCTCTTACTAAGTGGACTGATCGCGTGAGCAATGTAGCCGTTCACCGGCGCGTATTCCGGAACGCTCGGGATGCGCGGTCGATTGGTCAACTGATCACGTTGCGCAGCCTGCGATGGTTGGGTCACGCACTCCGTTTGCCATACTGGGCATCATATTTTGAGATTACCAACAGTTGGGTGAAACCACGTGGTGGTCAAACAACAACGTGTTCACAAAATGTGAAGACCTTGATTGCTTCAGTGAGCAAAGTGGATAGGTGTTGCCTACCTGGATGGGGTTCTCGTGATCATTCAAATCGCTGGTTGGAAACACTATCCGAGGTAGCGGTGTACCACAGTCAAATACGGACCTGTATCCATAGCATTTCTAGTTTCTTTCGCTTAGTTCTCTGTCATTAAGTTACAACCTTCTTAGTAACGTTTTCTCCTAGGATATTCCACGCCACTGTTAAAGTGAGCGGCGACCTGAGCCACAGTACCTTCTGATCAGGCTATTCGATGCTGTGATCAACAATTATCATAGTCCTCTAGACTTCCGATGGAGGACAGTCTGTACAACATTAGCTGACTGCTGGAGCCTTATTGTTTATGCAGACGTTGTCCCCAAAATGTTTAGCTTGTCTATTAGATAAACAGTTTTTCGGACGCATGATCAACAGATAACACCACCGTTTATCGTACGAAAGTGGTTTTACTATTCCCAAACCAGCCGACTCGTTCCGTCTCCTCCGGTCGTTCACGGTCTTCGTGCATAATATTAGCCGGCGCGTTCTTTAGACTTCGACGACCGTTGGGGTATTTTAAGTCGAATGGAATCAAGTGGCAGTTTTTGTAACCTACTTCACAGCAGACTTTCGTACTGGCCGTCTTTTGTTTCTGTTTTCGAACATCTATTCATTTGACATTAACAGTGTGTTTGTCTGCTGTTCGTATTATTCACAGTTTTCCTTCCAACAAACAACCAAATGGGTACGAATAGCAACAACATCTCACTTCTGGTGTTCTAACAAGGTTTCGTCGCCTACAGGCAATTGCCGCATCAATGACGTCTGTCCACTACTGATCTGCACGACGTGGTCTGCACGCACTGCAGTGCGTTTTAGAACACAGCGTGTCAGTTGTCGAAATCGTGAGGAGTTGGTCTTTCGCGGTTGCTCATACCTATTAGAGTATGTATCCTATACACTATCCAGGTACTCCCTTAGAGCTTGCTATTCTAGTGGGCTCTTCAAATAACCTGGTGTTAGTTGAATGTCTGATAGTTTGATCTGGTCCCAACAGTACACGAATTTGTTAGCTTCCGAACCATTATTCGCTGGAATATACATCGGCACACTGAGTACAACATTTTTCTCATATTTTGGCAAAATTCAACACTA
This sequence comes from Paragonimus skrjabini miyazakii, assembly GCA_014338405.1. NCBI lineage: Eukaryota > Metazoa > Platyhelminthes > Trematoda > Plagiorchiida > Troglotrematidae > Paragonimus > Paragonimus skrjabini miyazakii. The sequence continues at coordinate 42,478 of JTDE01003513.1, forward strand.
CGTGTACAGTTGTTCATTGTGACTCAATCGGATTTCAGTGCGATCCCAAACCTAGTTTGGCTTTGTAATGAAATGTTATTCGATGGTCATCATCATCATCATCATGGGCAGCAATACATCAGTGGTTCACACTGATGCTTAACTGCCACACAACCACGAAGAAGAAAAAGCAAACCCTGTATAGGAAGAGAGAAGAAAGAAAAGAGGAGGGGACCTAACCATTAAAAAATGGTTACGTCTACATTCAAACATACAACGTCAAGGCGCCTACACATTGCACAGACTGCCAGTTCTCCCTCTGTGTAGGAGATTTCTCTGACGTTGTTAGACTGCTTTAGAGAAACCATCGAATGGACCATCATCTAGTGTATATATCAATAATGCGCTTCATGCACCCCGAGAGGTGTGTTCGAGTGTCCGATTTTGTCAGGGTCATAAATTTGAGTTTCGCACAAGCAGCACACATCAATCGTCGGAATTCGTTAAAGCAGTCTGGTGACCAAGTTGGTGAGCGTGTTCAATAAAAATGCCAGTGTTTCTCATTTGTCCTGAGTCTAGAGAATAACTGCCGATAACGAATCATCTGAAATTACGGAGCAGTCGGAAGATATGGTGGGCCTGTTAAATTGAAAATTCGTCTGATTGAGTAGCTGCCAAAAGATCGATATTCCCTCTGGTGGTCATTTTGCAGAGAGATTTGCTTTGAGAAGTCTATCGAATCCCATTCATCTACTTGGCAATATTGCCTCACCGAGGAGCTTATTTGGTGCTGTTTCCTAAAGAGTCCGCCTGACGTGGTAGAGAATAATACCTTGCTGGGTTATCACCAGTGCTACACTAAGCGGCATGTTTTAAAACTATATCGGACTTGTAATTTTTCACCAGTAGTCTTTTGACCTTATAGGCCAGTACGCAACTGATTATGGTCATTCGTCTACGTAATGTAACATACAATTCTGTGAGTATTTCTGTTTCCTTTCTGATCGTCTTGGTTTAGTCTATTACATAGGTGTGCTTCACAACACCGAAACCCTAGCCATCGTAACCACCAACTGATTGCTATCACAAGACACTAGAACAATAGGAATCGCTTTTCTAGATATGCAAGTGTTTCATCAGCAAAGCCATCGCTTCTTAGAGGAGGCATTTCAATTGTATGGATTCCCATTGATCCCAGTGTGACGCAGCTAGTTAAACAGGATTATTCTATAAGAACCGATAAAATGGATGTGTTCTTGGTTAATAACGTAGTCTTATTAAGACTACTGCATCTTAAAGTACTGTGGAGAGTATAGTTTCAGGTTGGTACCACTTCTTCGGCACCTCTCCCACGATCCTCTAGTTTCTTTTGTCTGTATTACCTGTCAAACCGGACGACGACGTACCTTGATAACCACAGCATTTTGACGATACTACTCCCCGTTTTCGCTCACTCTTCTATTTCACTTTGTCACCAAGCGGCTTTACAGTTCTTTATGGTGGAGCTCTGTTACACATTGTGGATAAACGAGTCGAATTGTATTCCCTTCATTCACGGAAACAAGAGGTTGTAGGTGAAGAATGCTGCCAACATACCCCAGTGATCATTTAGTCAGTATCCATTTGGCAGGCGTCTATCACATTTTAACATACAAATTTGTTCACGGGTTGTTCTGTTTACCCATTGATTAGCTCTACTGCCGCTGCACACTTAAGCTGCACTTAGTCGGACGGCATTGTTGCATTGTCTTCTCATACTGGGACTTTGCCAATTGCAGTCTTCCGAAACTATTTCAAACAGGGTTCTGAGTAAGTAAGTAAGGTGCTTACTACAAACGTTTTGTATTGATGAGTATCTAAAGGCTTTTTTCCCACGAGTAACACTAACTAGCAGTTTAACCACTACTTCTTAGAATTCATAATCTCGATAATTTCGCTTTCCATGCAAAGTGGATTCTCTTTGCAAATGTTAATGCATGGTCACTTTTATTACTTTTAAACCCTCAAAAAAGTTGGCCCCGAAGTAGTGGGGAATATTCCTAATGCTCATTAATGTGGCGAAACATGTCGCTATGAGTAGCCACACTTGCAGGGCTGACTTTTGACAAAAATGATGAAAGACGTGTTAATATACAGTTACTAAAGGAGACGCCTTTGTATGACACAATGGTGTACTGTTTGAAACTACACGTTGAGCTTTACTTGCTTTGATTCTAGAATGTTGTCAATCTGTCAAACTAGACAACTAGATAGATTAGTAGGTTATGTAGAAAGCAGTTTCTCCCCGAAGTAAATTTGACAACGGAAGTCGAACACAGCAGGTTGCAGTGTTCATTGCTGGGTGGATTTCTGTGCATCTCATCGGGTACATACTGCATGCTCCATGTTGGATTCCGGTTTCCCGCCGCATGATATTTATTGCTAACAAACCAACGAATCCCGTTTCAACGTCAGGTTTTTACGAACTTTATATTTTCCCAAATCTGTATGGGCTTTTGCAGGCTCATGTGTCCATTGTTGGTATTGTGAACGTGCTGCACTTTATGCAGGCTGAAAAGCTGTGATAAGCATAAAAGGTGTCAATGACATGGTGGCTTTTTGTCCCTAGGCCTGTAAATGCGTTTCGGACCTTTAGAGTTTAGGAATTTGTTACGCCAACTACTCTAAAAGAACATTTGTAAAACGAGTAATTTTATTTGAGTACAAGCTGCTCAAGAATAACTACTCCAGTGGAATAAATCAAAGTAACTGAATAGAAAATGCTAGGATATGTCGCCTAACAGCGAAAAATGAGTGGTGGAATTGTTATCAATCAAAAATAAATTGTGCAAAATCCTGTTCCTGTTGCTTCGATTAGTTTGAATTGGAGGACAGTTTGCGGGTATGCGGTTTTACAAACTCCGGTGTAAGGTTAACTGCTCCCTTCTATCCGCGTATTCTTTTACTTTGTGTTCCAGTATGGTTTGACAAGGGCCCAATATTCGTTCGAAACTGTCCACTTCCAAGACAGCTAACCTTGTCCTCTCCAGTGTGTATACCGATGCAGCCCGTGGTTTTTTTGTCAATAGCGCCAGTTCTCCAAAATATTTATACTGTCCCAGGCTGCACAACTCTACAGTTTCCGGTGGATCTCCGTCTGTTTCCATTTTAACAACCACTGATCCGGATTCTATGAAGTACATCTCGTTTCCCACGTCGCCCTGCAAAAACACAGGATCTCCTTTTTCAACCACTTTTGTATACAGGGCATCCGCAAGGCTTATGCGTTCATACGAACTCAGCGCCTGTAAAAGGTCAACGCTGTCCAACAGTCTTTCGTACAGCTTTCTTTTTTTAAATGCTTTAGATAACACAATCGATCGAAACGTTTCTCTTGTCATAGCCCATAAGACGCCCTCCGTAACCGCTCTTATGGTTGCTGCTCTGGGTGTGTTATACATGAGTGCTAATTCACCAAAAGAGCCTTTATCAATATACTGGGTTACTTTTGTTAACTGGTCTTCGATTTTGACATATATGTCATATGTTCCAGATTCTATTATGTAAAAATTATCACCTGGTTCACCATATGTGATCACGTCTTCATCAGGGTGAACCCTTCTTTCAAACATTGCGTCCACTACATCCAAGCGGTCGTCTTCGTCTAAACAGCGGAAAAGTAAAATTTGCCGTACAGACTCCAACAAATTTTTCTTCTGTTCTTCTGTTTTGGGATGTACCACTTTTTCTGTTTCGGGAATATTTTCCGGATCCCAGCTTTCTGCCGCGACTCCCCCGCGACGCGTCATACTCCTAGGTGGTGGTAACTGCTCATTAGGTGATGTGGGCACTACAAAAGAACATCAAGTTTGGTAAAACAGCTTATGTCACTGTTTGATTTTAGAACTATAGTATTTTGTATGTCACTACAGTACTCGTCATCTTAACTAGCCGGATGCAACAAGATAAAAGTAGCATTGGTGGGAGTAAACGCTTAAAGACGTTATCACAGTAACTGTTAAGCACTCAATTAAACTCGTCTCTTTTAATAAATTGTCTTAGCTGAGTATCAGGGAGTTACTTAGTGATAATTTATGCTAGTACCGCCTTAGTGCACTTCTTTGTGCCCTATTGAGAAGACGGATCTGTTGTTTGCGCATTTGTTTGGCAGTATAAAGGATAACACTATGCGTATAACATTTTGCTGGACTCCAATCATTGTGTGTTGTATATAGTGCCAGCAAAAATATGCTGGTTTTATTAATTGTTCAACTAAAGCACGTAAGTCACACCTCGAAACTTTGGCAAGCTTTGTAGCTGTCAGGCTTAAATCTACTGGAAACTGTTGATTTCAGAATGGTTTTTCGTATTTTATTTCTCCATTATGAACGGGCACAAAAGTGTAAACCTTCGTCATTCGCATATGAACCGAGAAGATAGAAAATCAAGTTGACTGATCATCTGCATCCTTTTCACGTTGAGAATGCTTCAATATATTGAATGGCTGTTTTACAGGAGGAACTCACTAGAAAAGTCCAATTCACCATCGCTAGACTCCTGCCTTGGTGATGCTGCAAATAAGATGGCATTGAGAGAGAAGGTTAAGTTAGTGATACTTATCACTCTTTACTACTCACTGTCCGTTCATGCTGTAGAAACAAAATTAAAGTGACACAACATGCACTCGACGTTAGCCGGCGGATATTTATTACTACGATTTGTCATACAGTAGTTGCCCATAAGCACTGTAATGAACTTTATTATGGATTTTGTCAACGCTTGAATAACGGCATCAGGTATGGTCTAAGTTTAGGTTTATTTGAACAACTTGTTTTATGAACCGGCAAACTCAGTCTGACATTTGCTGTAGTGGTCTTTCATTGTGACAACAACCTATGACCTTACAGTGGAATAATACCGAATACTATATACTTGTATGTGTAAATACTATTTCTGACTTAGGTTTATGAACACCACATGCATGTTGGTCAACTTAGTATGGATGAAGTCAACCAGTTTGAGCGTCGTGTTTAACATGTTATTGTCAATCGATTTACCAATAAATTGTGCTTATGAGTAGAGGGATATTTTGGTTTTCGTATAAGTTGGACGCTACCCACAATTGATTGCAGCCGTCGCATTCCCGTAGATTTTCCAGTTCATCCTTTTGGAAAAGGGGCACTAGATTAGAGTTTCGCCTCCGTTGGAGCTTGTCAGTAGTGCATATTCTTGCCACGGCTGGGGTTAGAACTTCAATCACGCTTTCATGAGTCAACCGTGTTGACCACTGCGCTGTTGACCTCACACTGGACACGACTGGATCATCATATGTGAACGCTCAATTACTTTCGCTTGTCAGTGGTGATCAGGTTGCTCGAGAGGAGACAGTAACTGTCCTGTTAACTCTAATCGGTGACACATCGATTAGGACTTCTCTCCAAGTTGAAATCCCAGAAATATTTAACCTGTTGAGTGGTAATTTCGATCATCACTGACAATCGAAAGTGGTTGAGCGCTCACATATGATAATTTGGTCGTGCTTAATGTGAGGTCAGTGGTGCAGTGGTCAACTCGTGAAAGCGTAGTCGGAGTTCTAGTCACGGCCGTGGAAAGAATACACACTACTGACAAGATTTAACCTCGAGTCTAGTGCCTATTTTCAATAGATGTCAATTGGAAAGTCTATGGGAACTCGACAGCTGCAATTAACTGTGGGTGATGTTCAGTCTACACGGAAATTGCACTTAATACACTGATACTGATGACACGCTATGTGGCAGCGAAAGATTTCTTCCTGAATACTTCGAATTTGAATTCTGTTATTGAAGAAGTTCCAGCGGATGCAAACGACGTCTAATTCTGGACATTTGAGGAAAAAGTAGCGTAACTATTAGAACGACTTGGAATGTCATTCAGTCTTCGGCGGGTTTAGTGAGTATACTTTGTAATTACACTTTATGTTATTGTTGTTTAGTTGCGCGTGCCTTTGTGTATTGTTGTGACTACATTACAATTTCGTTGGCTCACTTGCTGTCCTGTTACTGCTGCACAGAAACTAGCTCCGAGCTTGAGCTAAGTATACGTGCGAATACTATTGCGTGTTTTAGACTACCACGCTTGGTTTTCTTCCGATTATGTTTTTATTGGTTTTGTTACATAAAAACTTGGTTTCTGACGTCGTTAAACTTATTACGAACACTAGTTCTGTTTGTTCTTCACATTCACTTTTAAACCCCAAATGCAGCGGTTCGTTTAAGCGAAGACAGCTGACTATCATTCGGTATTCTCCCTCCTAATATTCTGGGTACATGCACCAACTGACTTTTAAAAGTTCTATAAGTGTAATTTGTTG
>JTDE01003513.1:48896-63548 GCA_014338405.1 Paragonimus skrjabini miyazakii
CTGTAAGAAACAGCCTCTCTTAATTCATCGGATCAACTTTGTAAACTGATATGTCTGCGAAGATCAGTGAGCGGTATTTTCATTTTTTATGCTTGAATCCAGTGATATAAGAATGGTGCGTGTTCATGAAAAATGGACTAGTAACAACACTCCGATTTAAAAAAGAGAGAATAATGATTACAGTTCTTCAGTATTTCGTAAATACCCTCACTTTGATGATGAAATTCTTTTTAAATGCTGCATGAAGAGTCCTAAACCCCACTGCGAATAAATGTGATATCTTTTAAAGCAGAAGTAATTTTATGCTTAAGAACGCATTTGTGTGTTATACACCGTTTACGTTAGACACACTGGAGTCCGTCAGTCGGTGTATTTTTCAAGGGAGCCTTTTAGAAATTTGCAGAAAGTAACTTTATTTGCATTAAAGAAAGGTTCTGATTACAAGTAATTGAAAACGGAGGTTGATTGCTGTAGTAATAGTGGGAGCCGTAACCACAGAAACTTACTCTTCCCCTTCAGTTACTCTTATTACGGATTAATCAAACAGCCAAAATAAGACAGCGCAATTAAGCGTGTAGCGACTATAATAAATGATATTTTTGATAGTCGCATTCACTTGTACATTTTTGATGATCTTGGCTTTTTGCCTACTTTTGTTTTAGTCACGCTACCCCTTTTGTAATATCCTTCCCGGGGCTACAATGACAACTCGCTCCGTCCCTTTCTCTGTACTCTATTTTCCAGGGTCGTTACCAATACACGAGGGTCCACGCGCTGAGTCCTTGCTTTTCATTGTCGATCGGTTTTCGATAGTGACAACAGATTGGTTATTAATCTGTTGGACCAGTTCCAACAAGCGTAGTGAAACCAACAACTCACACATTTTCAACACTTCCAAAATGTTATAATTAGTTAGCTTTACCCTACTGTAGAAAATTTAACATCAGTTGTGGAAACAATCGCATAGACGAAGTTCGCATAGGGTTCATTAAGAAGCACGTAAATCAGCAACAATCGAACTATCACGTCCTTAAGACAGCCGTCGAGAAAGTAACGACCCAACAAGTTTGATCTGGTAAGGTTATCAGTATGATTAGGATGTACACCGATTTACACGTTTAAAGAGAGTAATGCTGTTTGCCTTCGACCTTCAATAGGTGTAGATGCAAGAGCTGACACAAGACCGAAATTGGTAGTCTGTACAAGCATCCCCAAACAGGCTGAACAGCAGCTGATAAATTCCTACCTCTTTAGTGGATGATGTAGCTCTGGGATTCTGGGTACAGAAGACAGACCAAATTTGAGCGTTTAAGCAACAAGCTAACCGAGTCCGGGTTATATGGGACCCAAGCTGCAAAGTGGCATACTAATCCTTGAATTCACTGTAATAACTTGTCATTGATATTGGTGTAGGCTACATCACAGTTACCTTGTTGGGTTCTGTGGAATGTGGTATTAAATGCCTACCTTTCACGTTAATCTTTGACTACCTTGACGATTTGCATGTTTTACCGATCTATCAGACTAAATCGCGCAGTGCACTGGTCACACCGACAAGGCCACTCATGCCAGGCAGGCCGGTAGATAGGACTCCAGTGCACCGCAGACTCACGATCCTCTGTGCTGTAGATTGGAATAAGGGTTGTGCAATATCCTAGAAGAAGGGTACCTTTGAATCCACCGCCGTGCACTTGCCACCTTGGGGTAAATGGTATTAATTTCATGGCCTTAGCTGAGGGCGCTAACACCTTCCTGTCTAGCTCTGGGAGTCTATTCAGTACCCTAAACCCATACGAACAGTGAAAATACAAACCGCATGCGATTCTGAATCGCCTATCATACAGAATGAACCACGTAGCCTCAGTGACTGTATTAAACAGAACGGATAATTAAAAACTTACTTCAACTAACGTTTCTGCCACTGACCTCTCCAGACGTCACCCAGGTAACTAACACTGACCCGTCATTCAAAACCAGTATCCCATATATCCATCAACGTTGGGTGTTTAGTCATGAGATTTAGGTTTGTTGCTAGACGAGGCGATGCTGGACTTCTGGAACTGCGCACTAAACTAAACTTGATGGCACTGCGGTGTTACGGAACTTTTGTCTTGGTGCTCATTGTTAAGCAGCTTGTGGACTAAGGTGAATTCCGAAGAAGTGCTGGTTACTTGTTTCACTTGGTCAGTTTTCCAGCAGAATTGTCCCAAAAGCAGGCAGTTTGTTTTTTGACTGTTGATCGGATCGGTTCACTGACAGGTAGGTGAACCGCTAATTACTAGTGCCACAGTATACGCGCCTACTATCCTGCTAAAGTAAATCTGTCACTTCATTCTATGCGTTCGAATAATGTGCCGACCGAGTATACAGGTAACAAGTTGCATGATCTGCTATAACTCTCCAAAACCCGGCAAGCGGTCGACTGTTTATTCTGGGTGATTTTAACCTGTGAGCTGGACGTAACCTAGTTGTTTGGTTGATGTTCTAAGGCTACACAGTTTTGCGCAGTGAGTATAAACGCTGATCTTCCTCTCCTTTTTTGCACTACCGATAAGTTGACTAGCAGGCATATCAGATTTCAGGTAGGTCAGCATAATAACTTTACTTGGACTCACCCGTAAAATGGTCATTACAGCCTGTTTCATCCCGTGCTCATACGCCAGCATCACACTTGTTCGACACGCGTTAACCTTTTGATACATGTGGTTCGATGTGCCGTTTATTACCCGCTGGTCAGCTTTAGGCTATTTATTCACCATTACGCGTTTGTTTGGTGCGGATCTACGAACCGGCAGCGGGAAATAAATGTACTTTAAAGGCATGGACGATGTCTGAACGTTTAACCACCGTCTGTTATAACAGAATTCCACCATTTGCAATCCTTGAATGAACGCGCAACAGCAAAGTGAGTGTATCATTACTGATTCCTTCTAGGTAATTGGTCACCTGTGTCAGAATCGCTCACACTGGCTCGAAAGCGATGGCTTCCTTACTGGAGTACAATAGTTAAGAAATAATCGATATGCCCATCACTGATTTTAGCGATAAAAACAAAAATCTTAAGTTCCGTGGTGTTCACCGTCAGTTCACAAGATCGGTTGGCAAGAAATAAAGGGCTAATTGGTGTCACATTATGCCCCAGTTGTTCCTTACGCACAATCGATGGACATTATGAGAACCTGGTGAACTTTGGCAGCCCATTAAATCTACCGAACCTTTGATTGAATAAACGTGGGTAACCTGTCACAACAAATCAACATTAATTCACTCGATCTCGCTCAATCCGTTACGGCAAGACCGTGGATGATGGCATATTAAGTTAAAGACTATGAAGTATCACGATTCGAATATGGTATATACTCTGCTGTAGATCGTTTACTGCACAAATGAACGGCAACCAACTGTGCAGTATTTGGAAGATGCACTTATTCCATATTTACTAAACTGCATTAGTAGCAGGCAAAGAATCAGAAGATACCGGAACATGGGTTTGCTGACCTACGTTAGCAAGATTCTGTTAAATCTCCTTAGTATCGAAATATGGGAGACCACTGCATCTGAGAAGCATTGTGGATTCTAAGCTAACTGCAGTAAAGTTGACATGGTAATCTCTGATCCCAGATGAGATATCTCAAATAAAAACGACCACCGTTCCATCTCATTGTCGATTTTTTTATGCCATTTAATTTTGCAAGTCATGCGGCATTTTTTGAGGTGTTTTTTAGTTTTAATGTCTAGGTAATTTCTGTAGGTCAATTAAACTGTAGTTAGTGGTCATGAAGGCGTGGGCCTAATCATGTGGATCAACCAATGGTTATTCCAATGTTGCATTGGTGTAAAGCAAAGTTTTTCCAGCCCAAACACAACTTGGGTTAAGTTTGAACTTACGGCTAGCGATTACTTTTCGGGACCTAAAGGACAATATTCGGTTCGTCCACCATATGAATAACCGCCTACTGAATAGTTGACGTTTCCAGGTGTGGTACTTTCCGGGGCCGAGATTTTTGGGTTAATTAGAATCAGAACGAGAATCCGAATTCTGCCAAGCGCACCACGATATCGAGAACGAACCAGCATATCGTTTTGGAGGGTTTACAACAATTTGCCGACGGAAGAACTCACGATGTCAATAAAGTTCGAACAGATGCAAACCCTCCTTCAACAGCAGCGGAAACAATTCGAGCAAGCGCAGCCAAAACTGATTGAAACACTGACACAGAAACTGAGTTTCCAGTAACCAACGGCGGGATCCAACGAATCCTTCAAACCTGCAACAGAATCTCTGAACAACTCAACCAGTGAGTTCCCTTTTGATCCTGTAATTGGCACCACATTCGAGTCTTGGTTCAAAAAGTATGAGGATATTTTCATGGTGGAACTGTCAGACACTGATGATGCTCTGAAGATGAGGCTGCTCCTTCGTAAACTGGGTATCTCAGAACACGAACGGTACATTAACTTTATCTTGCCGAAGAACCCAAGGAATTTCAGCTTTTACGAAACCGTACAGACGCTGTCCCAAATCTTTGGCGACCAGTCATCCATGTTTAACATACACTACCAGTGCTTGAAGCTCATGAAGTCAGCAGATGATGACTGGGTAACGCACGTTGGAACAGTCATTCGGAAGTGCGAACGTTTTAAGTTCCGAACAATGACTGAGGATCAATTCAAATGTCTGATTTTCGCATGTGGACTCCAGTCACCAACTGAAACAGATATCAGAACACGGATTTTGGCGAAGATATAATAATGTCCCGAAATCACCCTGCAAGATATCACTGCTGAATTTCAGCGTCTGGTGAACCTGAAGCATGACACCGCTATGATCGAACACAGCAGTCACTCAAACGTCCTCATGGTATCCTCAAGTGTGTCAGTTAAGGTTGCATCAACGTCAGAACGCGACAACCGAAGGAAACCCCCCACACCGTGTTGACAATGCGGTGGATGGCATTATGCTCGATGCTATCCATTCAAACAGCATCGGTGCACCCACTGCTTCCGGTGGGGCCACAAATAAGACCATTGTCGTTTCAAGAAGCGCAAGTACTTGCTCAATCAGAACTCCCGCAAGCCACACAAACTCCGCTTCTCAAGAGCACAGGTCGTGCTCGCAGCAAAAGATGACGACCACTGGACGCGCAGAAAGTACGTATCCGTCTCCATCAACAGCAAGTCGGTCAGACTACAGCTCGATACAGCATCTGACATTATTTTAATCTCTGATCGCACGTAGCATTTGATTGGCAAACCTACAATATGCCCGACAACCCAACTTGTCTGAAGCGCTAATGATAATCGATTGACCATCACTGGCGAAGTCCAGTTCACTGCAACCCTTAACGGATCATCAATCAGCGGTACCTGCTACGTGACCCGCAACCCTGGCCTGGACATCCCTGGATTAGATTGGGTCGACAAGCTGTATCTATTACTCAAAATCTGCAACTGCGCTCAAGCACGGCAGAAGCCAACGATGACCTCAGAAACCCACCATCAACTCACAAACGCTCTCCAGCAGAGATACTGGGATATGCTGGCAAAAGAACTTGGCTGCAGCACGAAAATAAAGGCCAACGGATAAGGTTCCCAAGCCATATTTTACAGAACTTCCCGACCAATTACCGGACAACCCCAAATTCGAACGTTCCAGATGGCAAGTCACCGGCGGAATGCATGTTCAATAGAAAACTCAGAACTATATTTGATATCATGATCCCGCATTCGAACAAAAGGGGAGAACGCAATGCAGGAATGGAAAGATAGTACAATCAAAGACACAGACCTCGCGCACGGTACTTCACAATCGGCGAGCCGGTTCTTGTACGAGTGTTCCATGGACCGCTGTACTGGAGGACAAGAATAATCGTCCGACGGTAAGGACCACTTCTATATGAAGCGAAACTCAGCGAAGCCACATGTGTTTAGCATGTAAACTAGATTCGACGGAACAGAGGAGCTGCACTTTAAGACCAATTAGGACCAACCACGTAACTCGATATACTGCTGGACACTTTCGACTTGAGGAAAGAAAGACCTACCTAAGCCGAACATTCGACAGAACCTACGTTACAGTTTCAGGACACTGAGCATAAGTATCCCATGCGGTGGAGACGACGGACGAACAGATACTGCATACCGGTCAAACCCATCCAAGTCGATCCTCGAATGCAGTCCTAAGACTTTAGGAGGGAGGTTTTGGGGCATCCATTTTCTTCCGTTCAACAACCGCCTCCGTCCTCGAGAAAAAAAACGATTGGCTTCGTTCTAATTGGTGGACCTGTTCAGAGAAACCGATAGGTGACCTTGGCTAGTTTTTATCCGTCCGACTTTTTATTCCGCTGTGCCCATTAGTGACTCTAACTACTTTTCACGGTAAATGTCCAAATTTCATGATTAGGGTATGTTCTTTTTTGGCCACCGCGCACCCTATAAGTACTTTATATTTTTCGACTTAATCGCACACGTTTTGGGGCAGAAAAAGTTTTTATACGCATCTTTTGGCGTGTCTTGGGAGCAAAATCACGGGATAGTTGCGGTAGTTTTCGGGACCGAGCTTTTTGGGTTAATTAGAACCGGGGTGAGAATGCAAATTCTGCCACGCTCACCACAATACCGAGACCGAAACAGCATATCGCTTCGGAGAGTTTACAACTCCACGCTCCAGGATTATTGTGTAATTCGACTGGTCGCCCGTTGTTCTTTGCAAATGATAATGCACGATGTACGTTTACTTGAGAAAAGTGGAGGAAACTGACCGCCGTTTTCGTGATTCCAACAGTCCGCCCTGGATTAAGTATCGACAGAGATGAGACATTTTCTCTCAGCATTATTTGGAAAGAGGGGCCATGTTTACCCATTGGGTCCGCATTAATAGTGAGGGTGTGGTAAGCGTTTTCGCTTTCCGTTTATTAGGTAGCAACGTTTTGGTAAATTTGCCCATCTGCCACAATTTGCATGTTCAGTCAGCCATCTTCACGGAGTGTTTGTATAGACTGCTGTCAGATAATGAAAACAGAACCCACTGTCTACAGGGTCGTGGCATTTTCCATGCTGTTAAAAGGTGGTGGAACCTGAAGGTATATCAACAACACTCGCGATATCTAAATTGTTGTCATTAACAACATATAAACCATATCCTGGTTGTCCGGAGTTGTCGCGTACTTTCGAACAACGAAATACTTTTTCCAGTCGACTTGAAGAGTGAACGCATGTCACTGATATATTAAGTTCGTTGACCAGATATGTATGTAGAATTGTTTATGGTTGGCTCCTGTTGTGTTTGGTAAAACTATTGATATCTTTGGAGTTCTAACACAGAGCCTATATCTTGGTGATTACAACTTTTATTCGGATTACCTGAAGCATTGGGATCCGGTAGAGCGCTCAAAAGTAGGCGGGTCTCAACATTGTTGCTAAGATCTCACTCGCCTTGTGCGCAAAGAAAGTATGGTCATCGCGACTGGTGATGACTTAGTCGTGACCATAAAAGACGCTTGGTCTACGAAAATATTTGGATGAAATCCCACATAGGCTATGTTAAAACATAGGACCACGAACGCGTACACTCCTTAGCACGGCTGACATATATTCACAGGCATTGTTTAGCAGCACATTTTTGTTCGCTATAATAGCACGTCCCCCATAGTGCGTACGCACTATTTCAATAGTCGGTTCTGGTCCATCGTACTCCTAGCGTTGAGACTTGCCCTCCAATTCCCAAGTGTATGCACTATACTATTCACATATGAAGCTGTCTCTTTTTACAACAAGGTGACTAAGTGAACTTGTTGGGACCAAACGTTTCATTTATCACTAAATGTACTTATCTGTTATTTGTCACACAACCTCTTTTTTGAGATCACTTGCACTTGGTGAAACATTGTCATGAACAAATGAGGATGTCCAAAGATACCCGACCATACAATACCCGCTTCACGTTCTCTTTCTGTTACGCTATATTATCACCTCGTTTTATTTGTTGTTTGCTCAAACGTTAGTTTCATTTATCTACCATATATCCGTCGGAGAACCCATATGTAGTCAGTATTTATTATCTGTGCATGAACTCGGCTTACTTAGCCTATCACTGACGAATTCAGCCGCGAACGCTGTGGCAGTCTTAGACTGTTTAGCCAACAACACACCAGCAGCGGGCCTTCTGCAAAACATACGACGAGTGCGATACACATGCATTTCTCCACTAAATTATATTGTCAGTTATTGATTTAGACCAACAATCCACGGATCTTTGGTGAATCGCCCGCCCTCTCTTCAGAAACTTGCCATCATATTCAGTCATCTTGTTTACCATGGGTTTCCCTCGGGTCTTTTATTCTATAGGTTTTACCTGATTTTTATTCCAACCTTGTCCATCTGTATTCAGTATTCCACATGAAATGCGGTAATACCTACTCAGGCGTTAACTTTATGTGTCTTTCGTTATTTACGTTTATTTTTAGTTATTGTCTAGATCTTGCCGTCGAAAGTTTTTTTTTTGCGTTTATAACAGGTAAAAACTTTCTTCCATCATGGGTCATCATTGTATCACTCGACATTGACCGAATAGATTCCAAAAGCCTACATTCATACTTCCAAGTCCATCGAGTTTACACTAGGTTCAACACTTAAGTGGAACTGTGCAGGCCGCACGTGTTGACGTATGTGCTCAGAAGTTTTCTAGCTTTGATCATTTTTATAGATAAATTGGAAAAGTTACCAACGACCATGCAATAGATTATGTATAAGAATATTGTATCTGTATGAAGTGATAGGTTACTAGGTCTTGATGCAAGAAACCATTAAAATTCTCCCGTGAAGCAGTCAGTAATGCTCTGTGCACTCCATGAACAACATACGTTTGGAATTTAACAGTCAAGCAAATATAGACCACCAAGGTTATGTATTTAATCGACCCAGTTAACAACCACCACATGATTAATTACGTTTTCTTATGGCATTTCACAGCCATTTTAATTGGAAACAACTTTTATTCAGCAACACAGCGATGGTGCTTGCAAATATATTTGTTTCACGTTGAAAATCACCCACAGTTCATCGCAGCTGTCGCATCCCCATAGACTTTCCAGTAGGCCCCTCTCGAAAAGAAGCACTAGACTCGAGTTTCGCTCTCATTAGAGCTCGTCAGTAGTGCATATCCTCGCCACTTCCGGGACTAGAACCACGGTCACGCTGTTCATGAGGCAACCGTGTTTACCAATACGCCATTGACCTCACATTAGACACGACCGAATTATCATATGTGAACACTCAACCACTTTCGCCTGTGAGTATTGATCAGGTTGTCCGATCGTCTCGATATGAGACACAGTCACTGTCTGTTAACTCAAGTCGATAACTCCGCGATATTCGTACCTGGTTTGTTGAATTACACATACGAATATAAGTATCCATAGAATATTTGCTCTCTTTGCCCACGTGCTGTTTTATATGTGTATTTCTGTCAGTTTAGTGGTTACTAAATAAATGAAATAGTACTTCTAACCAATATTTTGAAGCTAATCAACAGATGTCGAACAGTGTGTTATACGCATGAAAGCACGACATACTAGGAGATAAACACCACTGGGCGCATTGGTTCCGCTGAAGCAAAAAATAGTTTCCACACGCCAACACATTTGTCGCTATTAGCTGTGCGCTGCATTTATCAAAATGATTTAAGCAAAAAGTTTGGTATCCTCAAAAGATTTCTAACTTAAAGCACGCAGCCCTATATTGTGACCACTAATCGCGTTTTTGTTAGTTACCAGTGTTTCTCTGCAATCGATGGCACCATATAAGCTATACGAGAGACTAAATTTTATTTAGCTCTACATTAGTCCTATATTTTCAGTTCTTTTCAAAATCGAAAGGCTTATAAACTGTTATGAGGCATACTTCCCATTTAGCCAGTTTTTCTTGGAGTTTACTGTTCAGGATACCACATTCAACTCGGCCGTTATTTTTAGCGTTGTGGTTTGTAAAATTGTCTGTAAATGTACACATTCTTTGTGCACGGCCTAAGTCAACCTGTTAACAACCGTACTCCTATTGTGAAACCATATGATATTCCTCAGATTAACCGCCTTAACAGCTTATGTTAGCAACCTATTTAGGGTAAATTTACTGTTCGATGAGCTTGCAGACCTATTGATCGAAGAGGGGCAGTGATGCTGTTTATCAGGCTGCGATGATCAATAATATAGTCCGTTGTATCTGGCTTTTGACCGTATTTTCGTGTGCTTGTGTACTTACATGCCGCTTCGTTGAACGGGCCTGTACTACTACATGTTCTCGTGTACCAATGTTTATCTGACGTTCTCAGTTGTCATGCAGTGTGCAAAGTTATGTTCATGGCTCACCTTTCAGAAGTGTGTAAGTTAATTGTGCCGTTCAATACTGCAATCTGCATTGTCGACATCTCGTCGTATCACGTAGAAATTTTTCCGAGTAATCCGACAAAATAGCATGGGCTGTTTCCATTCCCAATCTTTTCTCGATGATAAAGATTACATCGGTGTAGAACTATTTAAGTAAAATTGAATTTCTATTCACCTGTTGCATAACTAGCCGTGCTAAGCTGTATTAAAAAGCTCTCGCTGGTTGTACACTGCCGAATGCCGTTAGTTTTATCACCAGATATTTGGTGATTTGAGTGAACCGGTTGGTTGCTAATGGAGTTTACATATGTATTCTTACAAATATTTTTTCTCAATCTTACTCTCTGGTACACAGACAGATTCAATCTTTCAAACCACAAACTGCCCAACTGTTCAGAATAATTCCGGTAGGATATTTGGAGTGGAAATTCGTCCATGAGCAAATACATAATCTTTTAGTCGGTCAAGAAGTGAGTGACCATACAGCAAGGTTGATGCAACATACTGAAGCTTGAAGGTTTTCATCAGAGTTTTCAAATTCAGATTTCGACCGCACGCCTAAATACTATGAATTTGTCTTCTGTTCGTCCCGACACCAGTGCACATTAATTGCAGCTATTACCAGAAACCATGAAGTTTAAGTTGTCAAAATTTGTGTTTGTGCATCCGTTTATTTTACACTTATACCACTTAGTGCATTTTGCTGAAGAACGTTAATCAGTAGATATAAGTTTTTCAGTAGTTTTCCCGGCTTATCCTTGCATACATTTTACTTAGGCTTATGTGGTATGTCAAACTTTCGCTGCTTCTTGAATTGTTTCTATGTGATATGTGTTCGGCAACTGGTTTTTTATTAATGGAAACGGCGTTACTAACCCTTTAGATTCTTTAGTTACAATTCAGCTGTCTATGATAATGACGATGACTTCACCAGAAAATCGAATTTTATTTACATCAAATGCCTGTCTAATTTAATGGTATTTGTGAACACTTTGCCAGCGGTCTTGATTTGCTTGTTTATAAACATTTTCACAAAAATTACTTTGTTCCACTGCTTACCCATTACTTTCTTACTTTAACTATGAATACGAGTGAAATTACTGCTCATGTTAATGTCAGTGAACAGATAACTATGCGCTGATTTTTGTTTATATCAAAAATGTATGGGCATGAGCGGCTTTACCCGATAACCGTTTGCCGTAAGATCAAAAAGACCAAAGGCGCCTGGTTGAGAATAACGGAACCAGTATACTGTCGACACGCAAAGTCGACGTAAAAGTGAGCGAATAATGACGGAACGGAATAACGTGTGAGAGCCTACCATGAACTTAGTTACGTTTGAGTGCGCGAGACAGTTGCGATATATCGCAATAGAGATCCCTATTCATTCAAGCAAACGTTTAAATGCATAGAAAAGTTTGATACAAAAAGTACAATGACAGTCGTAACTGTGAGATAGATAACAACAGTATTCATTTATCTTATCTCACGATAGACGGCCTAAATTGTTGAGTTGTTATAGCAACGTTGCATTTGGCATTAGTTATAACTGATGCCATATGCAACGACAATAATGAGCACATTTTAAGGAGATTCATGCCGCAACCATACGTGTCTTGCAGAGTAAACACCGATTCCATCTTTACACAGTCCTAAATACCTTACACAAAGTGCCCTGATGATCACGTAAAATTTTACGTGATCGTTTACATTCCATAACGTGGACATAACAATAGTGGGCTGAACACACGTCAATAAAAGCTTGAGTTGTACAGTAACAAGCGTACCTTTTTTCTTCCCTTCATCCAATCTACGTTTTAGATTCTCAATACAAAACCTAAGCACATCGTCAGGCTGGGCTCTCAGAACGTCGTAGCTTAAGGCTTCCAGTAAATCTTGGAATCCATCAGGTATCCTGACAGGTTTTCGCTTGACTGATTCACCCATTTACGAAAATCCCTGATATAGAAATCCTAAGTACAATTCTCTGAGAAACGCTGGCTACGAAAACATCTAACAGGTTTCCTAAAGTGCGCTTGCTTTCTTTGCCACTTGGACTTTCCTCTTTGTGCATTATAACAAAGAATTTAATGTTGCCGTGGGCACTACGAATATATCATTTAGAGAGATTTTACTGATTCGCCTGACTTGCTGATCGTATTGTGTGCTTGGTACGGGTTTAAACCATGTATGTGACCAAAAATTCCAAGACGTAGTGGCCTAATCATTCAAATGATAATAATGACTAGAAATATGGCAGCACCAAAGTCGTAACAGTAACGGATTAACGCAAAAGGTAGGCGTGCAAATAAGATGGGAGACTTATCAGTAAAATACGAACAACTCGCCGATAATTGTTTTATAATTCATCTTCAGTCCGGTACAATTATATAAGGATTTCAAATCAGATCAAAGGACTTGAGGCTATTAGCCGGTATATGTCCAGTTTCTTGCACCAGTTAATAGAGTTAGATCAATATATAGATCAGGTCTATTACAGAGAAACTAGGTCACTGGTCAATCAACTGACGATGGCTCGACTGGTCGGTTACGTCACGCTTGTCCATTGGTTTGACCGCGCAGGTTGACTATCGATCCGGTGGAGTTGTGGCGATGGTAGGTGTGTAATATTCCAGAAAGTCAATCACAAGAACAACACACTATGTCCAGCGTTTGTTAATCGAAACACAGCAGGTCTGACTCGCAAAAGAAGAAAAGAAGTCACAAGACAACAGTAAGCATAATTTGAACGCAATACAGACACCGAGAGAAGCAGCCCACAACGCGTCCTTGTCCATATATATATATGGGGTCCCACGGTCCAGAATAGTCCACCAATCAAAAGTGGTCTCACGCTCACCGCCCACCGACCTCCGGCTCTGGTTGGTCATCCTCCTCCGCCCGTTGCACGGACGCGGCCAATCCGCTTGTTCGAGGGTCTGAAAGGAAGCGGAAGGGAGTATGTGTGACAAAACAAAATGGCGGCGTACTACACGCTATTACACTACTCCCCGCTGCGCAAGCACTGGCCGCAGTGCTTCAGCTTGTCCTTCCTCTGGTGGTACTATGCACTCCCCAGCTACTTCTAATCCATCGTCATTAATCAATTGATCTGGTTTTGTAACTTCCGGCTTCAACCGATTGAAATGTACCGCCATGAGTCCTGACTTGTTTCCGTTAACGTCCCGTATGGTGTAAGTGAATTCAGAAATCATGTCGTGCACGACATACGGTCCTTTCCATTCATGAAACAATTTCTTCGGAACTCCAGCTTCCGGAACTTCTGCACGTAACCAGACTTTGTCACCGGGCTCCATGGGACTCCCATATGCCCTTCTATCATAATAGTCCTTTTGTCTCCGTTGGGCCGTTCGCAGGTGTTCCCGTGCTAACATATATGCTTTCGCCGGTTTGTCACGTAGTTCAATGCAATAGTCTGACGTTAGTAAGTTGTCTGGCGGTAACTTGGATATAAGCAGATCGGATGGCAGTCGCATTTCTCTGCCCGTTAGCAGGTAATGTGGTGATTGTGCGGTAGAAGAATGGACGCTAGCACGATATGCAAGTAGACACTGAGACGCAGCTTCGTCCCATGATCCGGTGTTTTCCGAACTCACAAATGCTTTTAAGAGGGACTTCAACGTGCGATTGACACGCTCTACGGCACCATTACCTTGCGGATGATAGGCAGTCATCTTCGTTTTCCTTATCCCCAATATTCTGCACAGTTCGTGCATTAGTGTATTCTCGAAATTTGATCCTCTGTCGGAGTGTAATTGAGTCGGGACACCCCAGCGCGAGATCCAATGATCAAAAATGAACTTGGCGGTCATCCCACCGTCTATTCGTGGCACTGACACAGCTTCACACCATTTAGTAAAATGATCTATCATCACGAGGATGTACCTATTCCCCCGGCTAGTCTCCGGCAGTGGTCCGACGATGTCGACTTCCACTAACTCATTCGGATACCCCGTCAGCATACTCTTTAACGGTGCGCACCGTTGTCTCTTAGGGTTTTTAATTTGTGCACATAAGCTACAACTGCTGTACATATCCTTGACGTCTCTGCGTTGGCGGGGCCACCAGAAACGCCGCCTCGCAGCTGCTTCCAATTTGTTCTGGCCCGCATGTCTCAAATTCTCATGAAGTTCCTCCAAGACCATGCAAACCGCTGATTCGGGGACTACAATCAAGGCATCATATTCGGGGCCGTATTGGTAGTATAGAACATCATCGGCTAAATAGAGACAGCGCCACAACGACCACA
>JTDE01003513.1:69001-79477 GCA_014338405.1 Paragonimus skrjabini miyazakii
ACACACTATGTCCAGCGTTTGTTAATCGAAACACAGCAGGTCTGACTCGCAAAAGAAGAAAAGAAGTCACAAGACAACAGTAAGCATAATTTGAACGCAATACAGACACCGAGAGAAGCAGCCCACAACGCGTCCTTGTCCATATATATATATATGGGGTCCCACGGTCCAGAATAGTCCACCAATCAAAAGTGGTCTCACGCTCACCGCCCACCGACCTCCGGCTCTGGTTGGTCATCCTCCTCCGCCCGTTGCACGGACGCGGCCGATCCGCTTGTTCGAGGGTCTGAAAGGAAGCGGAAGGGAGTATGTGTGACAAAACAAAATGGCGGCGCACTACGCGCTATTACAGGTGCAGCGTTCGAATGAACCGCTTCTGATGACTAATAAGTTAAGGTTCGTTGAATTGAATAGACCTCCATAAGAAAGGAAGACAGCGCCAGAGAGCTGGTTCGTCATACGATCGACAGATAATTTCACACGCGATGTGGTATGATGAAAGTTGAGCGTCGACGGATCAGCCGATACGCGGAGCTAAGATATTTCACCGCGCAATTACTCCACCAGCTCGACAATCCGCACAAGTGAAGAAGACAGACGATGCGCGGTAACTCCCGTTTACTCGTGTTGACGATTAAATTCAACAAGTGATGTTAATGGTTTCGAACAAGTGTACAGATGAAGTTAACAAAACGGTATACATAAAAACGTGAAAACATAAACCATAAAAATTATATATGAACTGTGGATACTATAGGCGAAAAGTAGATGCGGCTAATATAAATTCTTGGTAAAATTATCTTGTAAATATCGTCTTTCAATACTGCAGTTTCATGGACGTCAGACGCATCGGATTCAATGTAAGATTTGCTCGTCATCGAATGACGTAATATAATTCCAAAAATGGTATTACTTAAGTAAACTTGTGGGCTAGTCCATCGGCTCCATCTCCGGGCTGCTGATTGGGGAATGGCGTTCCACTTGGCAACGAGGTTATTCTGGTGAATGAGCGGTCGCGGACAATTGGCAGTGTTACTACTGGAGAGTAGCGGATTTACGGTTAACAGCCGGGTCTCCTGTAAATTGCCATATAAGTACTTTTGTAGTGTAACAGATGTGTGACCTACAATAATTCTCGATACAAAAATAACGAGTGAAGTCAAGGACTGGACTCACCAAAGATTGACAATGTTCGTGAGACGTCCAATGATGCTGGGAAGTATTCAGATTATTCCAAGCGTAACTGAGGATGCGAAGTAATCGGGCTGAAAGTTACTCCAACAAATAGGATGTTTTAAACTGGGTAGCAAACACCGGCGTCGTAGGAAGAACCAGCAAGCGCGTGTAGCAGAGTTTATTCGAAAACATGTTGTGTTGTGGTTTTTACCCAAGTCAAACAAAAATGTACAATGTGGTCTGATGCAGCAGTTACGCAATGTCATCAAAATGAAGTACAAAATAATGAGAACTTTACACTTTAACTGTACTGCGCTATGGATCCAGTCACCCCGCTACAAAGTGAGTTCAATTGCCTCAACGGGAGCTCCCGGAGAGAATGCGTTCGTTCGATTTGCTGTCCGTATAGCGTACTGACATCTCCGGTCTTCGTCAATCAGGGACAAACCCCGAGGAAGATGTACAGGTCATTTCGGCAGGCACTGACTCATATGGGTGAAAATGGGTTTGCCGGATACTTTGAACTGTTTGACCCCATTCGGAGGGTGCACAGACCGATTTATTCACCATTGTCCGGTGACAGAAAACACATCTCAGCAGTCCCATCGGCCCAGAATTTCTCGGCTGGACAGACCTACTACCTCAGATCTGCCTTTTCAGTGAGTCCTCGTACTGCTGCACTGCTCCTGTGAAAACCCCCTACAGGGTGTATTAGGCATTTCGGATAGGTGGATTATGTTCAAGTAGCTCACAGACCGAATTACCAACAGTCGTCAGCCCCAGTATAACACGTGATTCGTTCCGCTGTTCTCTGGGTTAGATTTATTTTAAACCCTAGCCGTCAGCTGTTCAAGCCGGCACCATTCTACGGCCTGGGCAACGGTGGAGTATTTTTCTCTTACGATTATGAGCTTGCAAACGTATATTAATTGCAAGTTTTGTCTCGTCTTACTGCGAAGAATGTTTGTCGAGATAACGGTGGTCAGGTTCGCCCTCATGTCACATTTTACCACACCACCAATTTGTCTCCTTTTTCTCTCTTTTTTCAAGCAACTCTATGCTGAATGATCTCTCAGTTTTGTTTTCAGAAACGTGATTTGTATTATTTGCCGTCCGCCATAGTATTCATGGTCCGAAGGACAGAAGTTCATAACCGCCCGCTGCACACCATTTGAGCTTGGCACTCTTGTTGTTCGGACGCCCAAGTGAATTGGTCAGCGAGCTACTCTTGCAAGTACTTTGAAAACCCCGGTCATCGCCTTCCTTCGTTTTACTAAACCACAGCTCTTAGATTCTAGCCGAGCGCTGTATCTCCGATATGCGTCAGCCACTTCGTCATGCGCTGGTCTGAAGACCCTGCAGCCCAAACCGGTGTTGGAATTACCTTATGCGCACATATGGAGATGACACTGCCTGACTGGATTTCCATCACCGGTCACTTTTGTGCCGTCATACACGAAGACAACTTTAGAGCACCGACAGGCTCCCATCAAAAACACTATCTCCGTTGTTGCGGTATATGCTTCCACAGGCTACAGTACAGACGCAGTGGAAGATGATTTTCAACACCGACTTACTAACCACCAACACGCTGCGCGGCGTACAGGCACTGTTGTACTAGCTGGAGACTTGACCACTCAGATGGCTAGGCTAATCACTGATGAACGCGACTTAATTGACCCACACTTATGACGCCGGAACAGACAACGGTGAACGCTTGTTTTAGCTCTGTGCTGATAACGGTCTGTTTCTGGCGGATGCTAATTTTCAGGGCTCTAGGCGCCAATGTGTCAAGCAACGATCCCCAATGCCAGGGCAATGGCAGACAAATATTGATCACACGACTGTCAGCTACATGTAACGTGGCTGATTCTAAGATTGCAAATCAATCTGGAGCACCTGTGTGGATTCCGCTAGTGCCTTGTTATATGCCAGTTTCACTTTCCGCTTCTGTGGGAGATCACCCCATCGTCAACCACAAATCAACGTATCCCAACCAGTGGTTCACGGTGACTAAGGCTGTCTTGCATTTAATCCAAGCCCCCACCCACCAGGCGACTTTGAAACACATTGAGCACACATGTGGCATGTAATGCTTAGGTGCGCCACTGCCCCATGCGGTACTACTACTCTTTCAGCCGACAACTGCTAGATCCCTATGAGGTCACTAGAACCAATCGACGCTCGTTGGAATAGTCCATCCAGCAGTGGATACAATTCGGCCTGCAAGGCAACTCGCCTGTAGCTGCGGAAGTAACTAAGAGATGACCGCAAGGCCTGATGAACACAACACTCTATCCAGAAGGAACAAGCCACTGCCTACAGGAACGTTCGGAAGCTTTTCCATTTCAGTCTAATAAATAGTAATATGAGGCCGGGTGTAAGTGAGGTAATCCGTGAAGTCAGTGTTGACCTTCTAGGGGCAAGTTTCCAAAATGCTTCTTCATAAACTGGACTTTTTCTTTCCTATTATGTTTGTTTTGTTACTTTATTTTCATAAGTGGTATATTGTACAATTATTAATTTTGTGTACGGTATGTATTTATGCATACCGCGTTACAATGTGCACAGTGACCACACTCATCTGAGCGTGTTTCTCACGGATGCGTTGAGAAATACACGAATATTATTAGTATCACGATAGCCTGCAACTACGCTTTGGACGATGGAATCAAGGTTCCAATTACAGTTGAATCGGCTACTTGCGCCCATGACTAGGCTTTTTGGGCCCGGTCTACACCCACTGATCTGCGTACGCTCCTCTGCCCTTGACATTCTGTTTCTTAAACGTCAGAAAACACCAGGTCTAGAAGAATTTATTCCTCCCTTCTTTGCAGATGGAGGTCCGGCCCCAGTTAATGGGATGACGGCCTTGCTCCAGAAACTCCGGATCAGCAGAGTTGTTCTAAGTGAGTTTGGCTAACGTCGTCTCGATTTTCAAAAAGGGTTTACGCATTTCGTATAAAAATCACAGAGGCATGAATCTGGTTCCTGTTGCTTCAAAGTTAGTGGTAGTCATTGTGCTTCTTAGACTAGGCGGGGCGTGCAAATAACACATCGCTGGGGAGCAAACTGGGTTTCGTCCTAGCCGTGGCTACACTGATCACATCTTGAAACTGCCAGATACTTGAACTCAGCCGTACACATAGAAGGCCAAACATGTTTGTCTTTTTCAACATCGAAAGTGGTTTTCATTCAGTCGACAGTGTTAACACTAAGACCGTCTGTTAAGAAGGAGTGTGCTTGGAAATTATATGACAATCCTAGAGGCGATTCACTATCAGACTTTGTAGCAGACGAAGTCACAGAAAGCACCCTGACAGACCACGAATATGATGACGTGGAATTGTCTAGATACACAGAGTGAGCAGATAACCTCGCCCTAATCTTAAGCACACCGGATGGTTCAGTTTGTCATCTTGGTATGGCCTTTGCGTCTGCTAAGTGTAAGGTGCCGTTGCAAAATAGACAAAATCGCAACTGCTTTCATTCTTGATGGTGAGCAATTGGAAGTAGCCGATTGGGTTAAAAAACGCTATATTCCTCAACGCATCTGTGATTAACACGTTCAGATGAGCGTGTAACTTTGGGGCTGTACCAGTGCTTGTGGAATGTCTGATGGAATCGCAGATTGCACGTCAAAGGCTCGAATGGCGTCTGCCAATTTAGGGTGCACGTGGCGTAGGTATGGTCTCGGTCTTCCTGTGATAGTCCACGTGTACATTCTACTGCAAGAGCAGTCTTACTGATCCATTCTCGCTTAGCAAATTTTCAGAGTATCCCTTTCTGACCAGGGGTGTCTTCGAAGCATTAGCGTGGTGTAACGGGAAGTGCGTTTTGGAAATGACGAAATTCGCATAAGTGTCTTCTTAACGGATAATCTATATCCACCCCCGGGCATTTTGACCTCGTCTAGAGCTTCGTTGGCTTGGCCTCATGTTACAAACGCCAACATACCGCCCACCATATCGTGACTTGTTTGTGCGTGGTGGTTTGAGCAGGAAGCGCAGCACGGTGGTCGATGCATGACTTGGTTTCAGTGTACGAAGAAACTCACAGTGAACGTTGTTCAAAAGGAGTCTCTCGTTTTTCTGGCTGGGGTTCGAGGGACACTTGACATCTATGGTTGAGGTCGCTGTCTGAATGGAACAGAAATCGGTGGCGCTCGCACTACGAGTCTCTGTGCATCGTTATCACCTTTCCGTTTAATACCTCTATATTCGTTTTTCTCCTTCATCTTGTGCATTACTTCATTTCTGACCATGCTATGGCACGTTTGCACCCTGCACTTTTCCTTAAATGTCAAGTGCATAGACTGTATTATTGTTTTGTACTTTGCTGTTGTAAGTAACGTGGGCTTCTCACTAACACAATGGAACTAACTTCCGGTGAAAAAAATGTTGGCCTGTCTTTTGTCCCGTAGCAAGTTATGGTCAATCAGCGAGAGTCTAGGCTTCAAGCTACGAAAAATCCTTATAAAATAACTAAGGCGTTGCATTCGATTGGCATTTAAAGATTCCCGGTCTCCTTTTGCATAACCTCATCACTGCTACTTCCATGTTCGCATTATTTCCGACAGTGCACCAAATTCACAAGTTTCTTATAACGAACTGAAACAGAACAACCCGGGTAGACTTAAACGTATTACGCGTTTGCTGACTTCCTTAAAACCTTCTACCCAGATGTTTCAGACCTCCCCGTTTTTTACTTATCCCTTTCCTGTACGAGTTTATCCCAGTTTTGTAACATAAACTAACACTTATTTATCCATTTTGTTTCACTTACTTCGAGGATTTTATGCAGTCCGCTTGTTATTTTGTCTACCATCCTACAGACTTAAGTTTGCTGTTTTGCTTTATTAATCGGAGATACTCATGAGGATATTTTGTACGGTCATTTTCTAACACTTGGTCAACTATAATCAGATTGTTTTTGTAATTGAGGCTTGATTTTACTGTTATTGCTTACTGCAGTGATTTAGGCGCTCAGCTGTTGCTAAGTTGTACCGTAGAACCCCGTATCAAATGTTGTTTGAATTCGACGTTTGTTACCCGTCTACGCGTTGCATGTAGTCGATTCTGTTTTACAATAGCACGCACATAATCTTACTGTAAAGTTTACTCAAGTTAACACATCGAAGAACAACTCTTGTCTGTCCCTCATATACCCTAACGTGGAGAAGAAAGGTGTCAGATTTCAGGGATTGGTTGGTAATAAAAAATGACAAATAGCTGCAGACTACACTGATGGTTCTTAGTACGTTTTCCAATTTTCCTCCTGCCCATATTCCCCACTTAAGATACCCGAGTGCTATCCCAGGAGCTCCATACTTGTCAGACCGCAGTTCATCATTGTGGTCGATGTTAATGATATTTCAGCGCCGGAGGACCGCAGTACCGTCCAAAGGAATAATGTTCAACCCGTTTATACTTCAAGGATCTCGTAGCCGTTGCATGACTTGGCTAGGGAACAATTGGGCTGCGTGAGTAAAGTGGTGGTATTTAACGTTTCGAATAGAATACCTGTGCTATCCGGAAGAACAGGAGTGCTATTGTCCTACACTCCGCGAAACACTACAGCGAAAAGGCTATTGCTTGTAGCTGCAGTTCACAAGCAAACGTGTAGTGAACGGATTTTTGTCCCAAAACAGAAGGAAATTAGGTATGGTACGAAGTATGAGTCAATAAAAGTGTCCGATGGAGATACCATGCGTCAACATTTTGCAAGCAACTGGAAACCCCAGCAACACAGTTATTAGGCCTCTTGATATGACCATCAATCCAGACCGTTCAACGGGCTCTCTAGGTTGGCAACCTTCAACTACAAACGCCGTTACGATATCTGTTCAGACAGGTACCGAAACTTAAACCAAGTCCAGGTCTGTTGTCGTAAGGTTCGCCCAAGTTTATCTAGCAAAACCCACGTTTATTGGTAGACCTGCCTCCCAATCATCAACAAAGTGTTGACTGGAAAGTCATGGACCTTAGACAACAAACGTTTGCAAGAGTGCTGGAAGTAGTAGCTCCACTTCCGTTTGTAATGACGAGAGCGAACAACTGAAGCCACCTTATTACTGTAGGCAATTCTTTCTGTTATCTAGAGTGAGTGTAAGTACCAACCACAGATTTGAAACGCCTGGACAAAACCCCAAGTCAACGGTCAGACCTGTACGGGGCTTACTAGAGAATAATGCCTTCGATTCGCAACATGGGGGTAACTGGGCAGTGTTAAATTGCCAGAAGATTCGAAGTATGCATTAAGGTAGCCTAGTCTTACGCACGGTCTGGGATGGATATATGTATATATATATATCTTAAAATGGGGCAGAGGGCAGAAGATTATACGTAAATATATATACTGTTATCGAACGTGGTTCTACAAATATAATAATAAACAATTTTATTGTACATTAACTTACGACCAGGTTTACAAACGCATATAACAGTGCAGCGGAAGCATGACAAACCTTCCAGTTAATTCCAGTGGTAAAAGATGTAGTGCGTTACTGTTACACAAATAAACAAATGTGGTTCCTTGTGGTAGGAATCAGAATATAAGTAATAAATTCGGATACAGTTCAGTTGTTTATGGCAGACATAGAGTTTATGGGAAAGAATTAAATGTTGACGTATCAAACGGTTGTGAGTAAGCGCAAGCGTTGCAAACGTACGTGTCATGTTAAATTAGAAGACAAAGGTACACTACAGTAAACATGTGAGTAGAGTAACGTGAAATGTGAAATTGGGTTTCACAGGCAGTACTTAAGGAACGCTACGAGTCTGGTTTTAAAATTCATAATTTAAAAGCCAACACTTCGCAGATGATAATGCACAATTTACTCACTACCGTTTTCCAGTCAACCTAAGGTTATGATAGGTTTCATGGCTTTCAAGCATTACCAAATAGTTCCGCAGTAACCTATACTTTTACTCACAATGTGAGCCCTGCCTGAACACAACTTACCAATATTTATGTCCCGTCATGTACGACGCCACCTGCTTGTGTAATTAACAGAAATATCCACCTAACCAGTCGCTTCTTAATGAACCTTCGCCTACCTTATCCATCACCAACACATGGCCCCACTCTCCATGTCCCACTCAGTCACCTTACCATAATGACAATCTCCCAGCACTTTCTGCCTTGAAGTCAAACATTTGTGACACCTACTCGGAAAGCAGCGAAACTTTAGTGAATTATTTAGGCTGGGCTTCTCCGCATGATGTTTTGTAACCCACCACCTCACGTGCCACGCAGTTCTTCACCAGTTTAAATGTTACACCTGACAGAAAAATTCTATTACTTTGTTATTCACGAATGTAAGAACAATAGTGACTAAGTAGCACGGATTTGGATCTTGCTTCTTCTTATGCATTCAACATATCATTCACGTCACTGAGACGCGGTGTTCCTTTGGTATTCCAGAAACGCGAATAAGCATCGTAGGGCATGAATGCTAGTCGTAGAACGTCAGCTCCCGAGCTGTCATGTTCGAGAAAATTATTTTCCTGGAATAAATCGTTTTAATGGCTTGGTTGCTGATGCAGAAATTGAAATCGTCAAAATCTGCGTCATGGCCTCATATCTATTTGTTTTAACTGACCATTAATTGAAAACCACCTTCCCGTAATTGTTTTTCGAAAACTGGTATGTCTACCATCGTTGTGGTCGATTTCGTGTGTAAATGCTATCGTAAGAATGCTGGGGTTATTCTTAATGTACTAATAAACTTTTGCCGTTTTTTT
This sequence comes from Paragonimus skrjabini miyazakii, assembly GCA_014338405.1. Taxonomy (NCBI): domain Eukaryota; kingdom Metazoa; phylum Platyhelminthes; class Trematoda; order Plagiorchiida; family Troglotrematidae; genus Paragonimus; species Paragonimus skrjabini miyazakii. The sequence continues at coordinate 77,923 of JTDE01003513.1, forward strand.
ATTTCACTTCCCGTTGTTTATTTTTTTATTTGTAGGAAATGGATTATATTGTTATTTTCAAGGCGATGTTTGAGGATTGCGAATTCCACACCTTCAGCAGTGTCTTCAGAGGTACATCGACAATGTGGGCGTTATTTATGTTCGTGGGACGAGCCGTAGGTCGAAAACTGCCTTGAAGTACAATAAGGTAAGATGAAGTGGTTTCCTAAAAACCGCGCAGATTTATTATCGTTGTACGAAGTACAAAAGGCGTAGGAGTGTGTGTAGGGGCGTGCGACGTGTCTAGTAGGTTAACTGTTGTTAGTTTTAACGAACCAGTTCTCGTGAAACATGTTGCAGATCACGATTCCATGTGGTCCGGCGAGATGCGTGTCTGGTTGTGAGCTTTTTCGAGTTGGAACACAACCACCCTCTCAATCGTCTGCTATATGAGTCCCATCCTATGAATCGTGGACTCACCATCAGTGAATTGAACGAGTGCAGGAGTCTGTTCCAGTGCAACACACCAGCTGCCGACATTAAGCAGTATGTAGCGGATGTTTACGGGAGGTTTATCACCACCGCTGACGTTGGAATCATCCGCCACAAGTTAAAACCTGCAGTGTAAAGTGAGGTTGTTACGTAAGATTGATCGCTGTATGTTAGAGAACCTTGATGAGGTGCTGTCGGTGATTAGTGCTATAGGTGTGGTGCGCACTCTGAGGGATGAAGACAACCGATATCCGCATATCTGCTTCGCCCAGCGAATGCAGATTGAACTATTCCAACGTTTCCCACATGTTGTAAATGTGGATGCAACTCACGGGACAAACAGACACAAGTATGTCATTGTATATTTCCTCATACTTTCCAAGTTGGAAGTTATATCAGTTCCTAGTGACAGACGGTATGGGACACGGCCGACCCGTGATGTACGGGTACGTTCGTTCGCTACGTAGACTTCTCGAAACCTTTCGTGAAATGATGGGCGAACCGATTGCGGTGAAAACATTTGTCATGGATAAGTTGGCTGCGCAGATGAGGGCAGCACATGTAGTGTTCGGCTGCGACATCCTGGTGTGTTACTTTCATGTACGCGATGCCGTACGTAAGCATGTAAGTGGACAAAATTCGTCTGTCACATTTGTTGCAAGACGAACTCTTTTCGTGGTCGTTTTCTGTTCCACCGAATGGCTACGGCCGAAAATGAGGAAGAGTAAGTTGCACTGTTACACTGTTATCCGTAGGTTTAAACGTGATCTGTACATCATCAGCCGAACGGATAAGAAGTTTCTGAATTATTTGCTGTGTAATTGGCTGTACATCAAGCCGGCGTGAGCCATCCATGCTCAAGGCGATGTTGTCCACTTCGGCAATCGAGTGAATTATTGGCAGTAGAACGCGAACGGACGGTTGAAGAAGAGAACGCACCCAAAAGACTTCCTAGCAGTCGTCAAAGGAAGTGGCTGCTACGGGAGTATGAAATACGAACGACCTATGGGTGCGACCGTCGTGAGGTTGTGGTTGACTGGTACGTGAAGAACATACTTCACAAAATGACGACGTTTGCAAATCA
>JTDE01003514.1:0-13032 GCA_014338405.1 Paragonimus skrjabini miyazakii
CAACAAACTGACACCACACACAACGAACGCATCTGCTTTTTGTCTGGCTGCTCCCCTTTGGCCAATCTGACATGGTTGAACCTGTAACGACCGAGGTCGCAGTCAGCACAGCCCTCCGGATCAAAACAGCACACAAGCCTGACCACCACATCAAGGTAGCAGAAAAGGTCACACACACACACACATTGTTCATGGGGCGAGAGTCGGCGCTGGTGGTTATGTGTACCTCCGCCATCACTGGTCGCCTCGTGCGTTGAAAACCATTATTATCGCCAATCTTGACAGCCTATTGGCCCGCAATTTTAAAGAGTTCACTTATAACTCCACCCTCTGTAGCTGAGGTTGTAAAGTTTAAGTATCAACTTGCAGTCTGACCACTGAAAATTGATATCACAAAGTGCGAAGATGTTGTAGGCAAATATATGAGTCCTACTGGAACAACTCGATAATTCCAGTGATCGCGGTTGTTCTGACGTACTAAAACGAATGTTGCCACAGTAAGACCACGATATAAACGACTATCTACATTCAAAAAAATGCAAAGCGTGTGAGGGCGAATTAAGTGTGCTTGTTGAAGCAAGTGACTAGTGGTCTGTACGCACACTGTACATAACAGACATGCGGATGGTGTGAAGTTGGGGATAAAATTAATGACAGACTCTATACATTTCTGTGGTTAAAACAAAACAACTGCATTCACAGCTCTCGGTCCTCTGTGTTCAAGCTAACTAATTTATAGCCGTTAATATGACGAGTTCAAAAACACTAGCTGAAGGTGTGTTTTATCACAGTTATATCGAATACATCGCGGAAACCTCTGTTGCTATGCCCTCTTTTGAAGCAACAAATAAGTTCACATTTAACATGATACTTTCTGTTATCGTAGCTTAAAATATTGGCCTGTTTTAAGTGGTGATATTAGTCAGGTAGTAGAAGAGGAAACCAAAACATCAAGTGTTGCAATGTGATAGTCCTGTCACATCATGACTAGCTAATAAGATGAACGTAAACACATTTGAGCTGATCCATATTTTAAGACAGACACAGCTAGCACCATACATGCCGGGCATCACAATAAACCGTACACCTTGAGTCAACCATATGTCGTTTTGATATCGATTGAACGGGATTGATGTCTAAATGGCCAGTTAACTGTGGTCCACTGTTTCAACCTGATCACTTAAAATCAACAACAAGAAGTCGCATAATTTTATCACAGCCATTTTTTTGTTGTGTGTAAATCTCTTTCTACTAAGAACATTCAGTTAGAACACGGCCTTCTAATAATAGCATCTTACTAAGCGGTGCAGACATGGCAATAAGATTCTGTTAACTGATGATGTGTGTATCGTTTTTTCAAACGTGCATCTCACTCTAAACTGATTGGGAAAAATAAAAAGAATCCGCGTTACAATGTAAATTTTGTATAGAATTGAACTGTTTCTTTGTCATCCAAAAACTTTATAGGTACAGTTAAATGTCTGGATATTTGCTATTCAAACGAAATACGGTTGTGCTAATCCCGATGACCATAGGTTATCTTATGCCCATATTTAAATAATTGGTTCTATGGTTCACATGGGTGGAATATGACAAATAAACTAAACTGCTGAACGGTTTAGAAATAGTTTTCACACATTTGTCGACAGTTAAAAACAGGTGCCCACCTAAGGATTGCCTTTTTGCAAATCATAATAAAATACCGATGGGGACATCAGAAGTGGCGAACAATTCTGTTTTTGTCGTCCTAACAGTGACACGAATAAATACGAACCGGTTGATTGCAAAACTGAATATTCAAATCCATCGTTTTGCAAACCCTAACTTCGTAACTAGGTCACTGATGACATTATTTTGCTGATCTGATGAAACAACGGACAAAAACTTGTTACATATTAACTCTTCTCAAAATCCTTATATACTTGTATACAAAAAATCAAGTAAAAATGTGGATTTTCGCCCGTGACCCTGATACATTCAAGTTTTCTGTGGAAATCTCTTCAGGTTCGCTCGTCACAATAGACAGACAATTGCTAATAGCAGAAATTCATTTGGAGTAGAAAAAATACTGGAATAGACTGAAGCGTACTAGTGAAAATGGGAGCGTTTTTTTATTCAGCATAGTGTTTCAGTGTCTTGATAACAGCCTACTTGATTTATTATCAATGAGCAGTTTGACAAAAATGGTAAAACCATGGTAGGATAAAAATAATTAAATGTGAGTTCCGCTGGAATTCAATCTAGCGTCACAAATCGTAAGCTAGGCCTGATAAAACTGTTACGTCTTTAGTCTGCCGAGTGAGAGATCAAAAATCTCATATTTTTGACATTATCTCACAGTTGGTAGTTTTCTCAACAGGGCAAGGCCTACTTTATGCTTGCTTGTTCAATGTGAAGTGCCACGTGGAAAATACGTGCATCACAGTCAATTTAGACTAGTTTGTACCGGCTGAATAGAGAGGTTTATTGAAATCAGGGTTAATTACGAATGATCGCAACAAGTTGACCAATAGTCATATTCGGTGACGGCTTTCTGAGTCTGAATTGACGCCTCGATTAGTTCATGCTGTTGTATGACAGGCAGTTTCGGTGTCAGTAGCATACTACTCACAAATAGTATATTACCCACTGGTGACATTCAGAAATTAAAAAACAAGTTCCGAACGCCAGAAAGACGACGGACAAGAAGAGGCTATCGAAATAGTGTGTAGGCGTTATGTTAGGAGTTCCACCAAGTCGAATGACAACGTACTGTCACTCAATGTATGTGAATACATGTCTGCCATGCAAATGAGTTTACGCGTTTGTGGTCCCATTTTTGACGACCTATACGGGAGTTTGCGCAATAAACGTATTCTCAGGCCAAGCGTCTTTTGCGATCACAACAACATCAAAGTTAGGCACCAGAATGGCGTTTTGTTTTTATTTTGCACATAAGGTAAAAACGCGCCGAAATGCCAACAGAAAAGTCACTGGTCAAACGCTGGATTGAGGTGTTCAGTTTAGGTAAGTTCATCTCGTAGTCTTACTCCTTCCGTAACGTCAGTATGCACTTATCGAAGGGTCTAGTATACGGAATATCGAGCCTAGTTCGAGTAGAAATTTCAGGTTATGGTAACTATATTCCGCTTTACGCACGTGAAAAGTTTTGAGCCACACAAATTTTCATTTGTCAGTATAAACACACGTAGACACGTGACCACAGACTAGTACTAAGCTCAAGTTGTTTTCGTAATTTATTGAAATATAAAACGTTAATCGATTAACACGATGAAAGTCAAAGGCATCGGATAATATATTCCAAATTTTGTTACAATGAACAAACACCGTGAACTGAAGTAACCTATGCAACTTAGGTCTAAACAGAAATAGGCTTGTCAACGTGACCGTCGGATGCAGTTCATTCTCATTTCAAGTAGAAGTTCTTGATTACCTTTTTTTGACAGTTCGTGTTCAACCTTCATATGTCATTTGACGTACGCTTGCACAGTCCATTGTCTGTTTTCAATGATATTGTTTCTGATCACCTGGGTCAGCCCGAACTTCATAACCACTCATATATATATATATATATATGTATATATATATATATATATATATATATATACTCACCAACGACAACCAAACCAAATCAAGATTGTTAATCAGTGATCCAGGCTCTGATGTTCATTTTGGAAAATCAATTTTTGCGTGGCTCAAGCTCAAGCAATAATAGTGCAAAACATTGTTGATTGTTCGAGAATATTGTAAATGGGCGTATACACAGAAATGAGAATACAAAGTCATACAGTCAGTGCTTATTGAGGTTACTATAGTAGTTTGATTGCATGATAGGCTCTCGGTTTGGGATTATACGCCAATCATTCGTTTTTAGCTTTTGCCCTTTTTCAAGGTAGACTGGCTTTATTTTTAGATGTTTAGTCGTCATCATCATCATCACCATAACAGTCATGAGCCTGATCAAAGGTACTGTGGCTCGGGCCACCGCTCGCCTCAACAGTGACGTAGAATATCCTGGAAGAAAACGTTACTAAGAAGGTTGAACATTATTGAAACAAGACTAACCGGAAGAACTAGAAATGGTATGGATAAAGGTACGCCATTAACTGCGACACATAGCCATCTCAGATAGCGTCTCGAACCAGCGGTTTGAGTGATCACGAGGACCCCATCCAGACAGGCGACATCTACCCACTTTGCTCAATGAAGCAGTCAGGGTCATCATATTTTGTGACCACGTTGTTGGTTGACCACCACGCGGTTTTACCCAACTGTTGGAGGTCTCAGTATATAATGCCCGGTAAGGTAAACGATCAGATGACGTACGGAGTACGTGACCCACCCAACGCAAGCTGTGTACCGTGATTAGTTGACCAGTTGATCGCGCATTCCGAGCATTCCGGAATACGCGCCGACGAACTGCCATATTGCTCACGCGATTAATTCATTTAATGTGGGCTATTTGGTGGAGACAACGATGGTCAAACACAGCAAGCCTGTTGATGTCTTCTTTGTGAATAGGCCACGTTTCCGAACCATAAAGCAAAATGGAGTGTACACAAGCATTATATACCCTTCCTCTCAGTGACAACCGGACGTCTTTTCGACGCCAAAGATGACGCAGTTTGGCAAAGGCAACTCGTGCCTTTGCAATCCTTGCTGATACCTCATTAGCAATATTACAAGCTGACGAGATAGTGTTACCCAAGTATGTGAAACTGTCCACAGTCTCAAGCAATGAAGAAAATAGGACTTGAATTAGATTTTCAGTAGTACAAACCGTTTCCTTAGCGAGTAATTAAACTCCAGCCTTCAATATTTTAGAGTAAATGTGGTAAAGATCACTAACTCTAACATCAGACATAACCTAGTAATCACATGAAAACGCTCATCAATAACGTGAGTTTTTCGATTGTATCCAGAGAAGACACAAATAGTCGAAAAATTCCAGTCAGCATACGTCCAACATAGATTTTACAGACAAAGTAAACTCCCGCGACTGTGTCGATGTAAGCAAATTACTCCCTTGAGCCGACCAACTTAGTTGGGTGTACAGACAGATATACATATGCTCATTGTTCAACTGAAGTTCTCAGTAGATGAAACCATTCCTGAACACTTGTTGAGTATTCGCCAGGAATGCTTCTACTGCTTCTGTTGTAAGTCTGAAAGTGAGTAGACATAACAAAGGTTTATCAAGAGTGGAGAAAGAATAATCTGTTCATTCGAAGCGCATTGTATCAAAAATGCACCAAACTAATCAGCCTGCCAGACCCTTAAAGAATGTAACATTTGTGCTAACATCGTACCACCCAGGTATAACCATCTCTTTTTGAAAAGTGGTCAACATTCGGACTACAAGCTGAGCACAAGTTGCATTTAGTTACCGCACTCGCATTTGTACAACTTGTTTGATCGGCTCATTTTGAAAAGAAGAGTAGAACTTACAGTTCGCACTTCCTAGAGCCAACCCATAACCAGGTGGAAGCTGAACGATTGCCCTCGTAGTTGTGATGTATGTACGTTATCGCCAACTGCATACGATTTAATTCTCAAGCCAAAACTCTCAATTAAAATTACCAGGGTAATGCTCACATTAAAACAGGAAATTCAACAACCGTTCTGTTGATTCCATTTGAGCACTAACAACCAGGAATTACTAGTCAGGTTGAAACCTTTAACTGCATCAGACTTACTGCGAATCGCTTTCAGTACTGATGGGGCAGTGCATTATCGATTAGCTGTGCTCATATAGCTAAGAATGAGTCTATAGCTTTCAAAGTAGTTTAGAGACCGCCTAATTCATTTTAACCGGTTCGTCTCACCCAAGAACAAGGCACATCATGAGTAGTTCATCTTGAACATTTCCTTTCCGACGTAAACCATTCTGAAACATACTTTTCCTGAGATCAGAAATCATCACTGTACGCGATTGCTATTACGAAGTTAATCAATGCCTATGATTAGATTTTTAGTCAGTGCAATACACTCGCATTTGCGTTGGTCACATGAACCGGTAAATAAACAATCTGTCGGAAGATTTTCCGAAACATGAAGAGTTTACAAACAAACAAAGAGTTCTGTTTCAGAATACTATATCAAGAAAAGTTTTGCTCATATATGTCATTCGTAGGATTAGCCAGACTTCGCCTTTACTAGCAGCCACTACATTTCTCTGAATAAATTGTCTTGCAATTTATTGTCTGAGAATAAATCATTCTGGGATTAGTTTTTTCAGGGTTAAGTAGACGGAATGAGACGCTTCGGAAGATTATAACGCAAATGATTTAATAACCGGTACGCTAGACGGTGAGTCGAAGTTATACCTAGTTCTTCCCTTCAAAGTTGACAGGACAATAAGCGCCTAACCGTTAGTGATGTATAATTCGTGGTACTCAGGTTTTGATATTTACCATGTGAATAATCACTGTGATTTCTAGTCCCTACCGAAAAGCACACCTGCTTCTGCTTTTACGATCGTTAACTTACTAATAAAACATCCTGACAGACAAAAAACGGAGTACAGCCTAACAGCATTTAACAAATCGTAAAATAACTGGGTTATCATTTAATCAGATAGCTTGCCATTAATATACCATTAAGAGAGTTTGTGGGAAGTAGAAGTGGACGATAACTCATAGAGATTGTATCATTTTGTGGACATTTTCTGTCCAGTAAGCAGTGAAGCGTTGGACAGAACAAATGATTTTGGAGTTGAAGTAAGCCACGGGCTGGTCGTCATAGCAACACATATATGTAATTATATATGAAGCGTTAGATCTTTTTTGTGGACGCTAGATTCCGGACAAATGTGCTATTTGTGATAACAACCGACAAGGTCATAAACCAACCCAGTGCGCGAATGAATTTCATTGACAAACATAATTTGAATAAGGCAATGAGAAGACGTAAATCATGTGATGTTCTCCGGAGTAACATTTCGTACATTCTGATCACACATGGACATGTAACTAATTTTAAACATTAAGACAGGGTTCCGTAGGGCGGAAATAGTGGCTTAGGGGATTAGGCAGACAGACACGGAAATGTATATTAAACCGATGGAGTTGTTGACTACCAGGGCAGCCTCAACGTCAACACAAATTGGTTTTGAACACACAGAGGGGGATTATGACGTCTGATAGCCAAAGCCTCAGCAAACTGAAGGATACGTTTCCGGTGACTTCGAAAAATTACAGAGAATGCGTCACAAACCTTGACTCTGTACCCTGTTTGGATTGTGATTCGCTATTGATGATGCTGGGTGCCGTCCGTCAGCCTCTATGCACGCGCCTGGCGTTTCTAGTTGTGTTTCTAGCCACTTGGGAACATGCTCCATGATACGAGAAGCTAGCTGTCGGTTTGTCCTCCCTATGTAGCTCAAACTGCAACTACATGAATATTTGTATAAACAATGGTGTGACACACGTAGGTTGTTTGTTCATAGCTGATGAGACTGGTAAGGCCTTGGTTCGCTGTATTATACATAGTTTTACAGCGTTATAAGATACCGCAGCTGTTAGATGTCTTTTTGTCATTGTTGACCAGCCGTCTCCTAGAAACGGGAGTTCTAAGTATACCGTCTTCTTTGGTGCCGTTGTTTCTTGTATCCTTAGGGTAATGACACTGCTATATTTGCTGATAAATTGCAAGGGGTGCCCGTTGACCAGCAGCGTATCTGAGTGTGCTTAATACTTGTGGTAGATTATTATTTGTGCATAGCCTCAGTGCTCTGTGACAAAGCGTTCGAACAAGGCTTCTCTTATATTGCATTAGACAGAAGCTTTCAAAATGTATATACTGTCCCGTCTAGGTAGGCCTTCTGTAAATAGATCTTCCTGTCGTGCTATCTGATCTTCGGATAACTAGAATGTCCAAGAACGGAAGGCAGTTGCTTACTTCGTTCTCTCTAGTTAGCTTGAAGTTGGGATGTGCGGGATGCAACTCCGATAATGCGTTCAAATCACGTGAATTATCAAAAATAGCCAGGATGTCGTTTACGTAGCGCTTGTACAATTTTGGCTTTGACAAACTTTCACCTAATGCATATTCGACCTTAGCCATAAAGAAAACAGCTAGGAGTGGATCAAGTGGACTGTCCATTGCAACCCCGTCCATTTGCCGGAAAGTAAACGTCTTGAAGTTGAATTTCACATTATGTGTGCAAAGGAGTACTAATGATTTTAGTTCGGGTACTGGAATAGGAAAAGGAGCATTGCTGCTTAGAATAAAACTGCAAATGTTATCAGCCCTTCTCACAAATTGCTTCACAAAGATAATTATTCAGGTTTGTTGTGAATGTGGTCTGTAAAACGCGCATCGCCGTATACACTACGTGATTTCTAGATATACCTTCCGGTTAGAATAACAACTAGGTCATATTTCGAATGAGCTCCGATGTGACTATGCTCAAAATATTCACAGAATACAATAGGCTAACGAAATAAGCTGCGGGCTAAACAAAAGAACCACACTTTATGACTAGGTTACTAGAATATAGAGATAATACCGTCATATATAATACCCCTTGGGAAACCGGAATGCGTCGCATGTGTTGATCTACTACCTATAACTGTCTGGCATGAAACAGGTCAAAAGAAGATTTGTGACTAATGGGAATTTTTTGCATTTAAATTGAATTTTTGGTTGACTTTGCAGATTGATGGACTCAACGCATCACTTCAAGGTAAAACATACCGAGATATCAGTATGGATGCATACTGTTTAGCTCTGTCACCTGATGACTTTCTGATATGTCTACTTTATCTGGAGTGTAAATTTGACTGAGAAGATATTCACCGCGAAGTGATTCCTTTATACATTTAGTAGAATAGCTCTAGCTGAACTACATTAAAGCGATCATGTTGTTCATGTGTGCCAGTTTTTGAGCACTGCATTTGTATGTAGGCCAGCTTGCAACAGAATGTACGCAGCGAGTAAAGCTAAGCATACATGGACTCATTGAAATTGGAATAGATTCCACATAATGTTGAGGAATACTTGGGAAACTTTTGAGATGTTATGCAAAAAGTAAAACCATCAATTCCGCTAACCATCTTCAGTAGAAACATTATGTTCATTTACGAAATACCCAAGAATTCGTGAAAATAATATAAATCGCATATCGTTCACAATTGATTGCAGCTGTCGAATTCCCATGGAATTTTCAGCCAACCTCTTTCGTAAAGAAGCATTACGCTCGAGTTTTGCTATTGCTGGAACTCGTCATTACTGTACACTTGAATTCCGACCACGTTTCATGCGGCACCCTTGTCGATCACTGCGCCATTGATGTCACATTAGGCCTACTGAAAGGTAGCATTCAAATTCGCTTGTGAGTAACGCTCAGACAAAGTTGTGCATTACTGATGAGTTTTAACAAAAGTGAAAGTCGAGTATAACGTTTCTTTTCAAAGAAAATTCTGACTGAAAAGTTTACGGACATGCAAAAGCCTTGTTTATTCATGTGCTGTTAAAGTTACATTAACCCAAATTCCATAATGCTTACAGAAATAAGATCACTTGTAGAACATCTCGTCAATGACTGTGACTCGTCGTGAATCTGAAACGATTAACTATCGGCAACATTAACAATGATCAGTCATTTGTTGTTCCATACTTCCTTATATATATATATATATATATATATATATATATATATATATATATATATATATATATATATATATATAGGTGGCCATTTCGTGGTATCTATAGACTGCTAAATATCAATGCTTCATTCAGCCATCGTAGTTACCACAAACCTACATTTGCCCACCCATTAACAAAGTATTATTTATTCGGTATGACTCCTGAACACTATGACAAAACTTGCCATGAGAATTTAACAATCATGAATTGGATTACACACTCCAACAGAAAGAACTTGCTGTCGAAAAGCCCAGTCGTAAGCTCAGCAGCAAACCAAATGATTCGTTCTCAGCTTCCTGAGTTATCCTTTATCGCTGATGCATCCACTCTTGCTGTTTAGGAAGAACTCGATCGACTGAAGTCTATAAAAACAAACAACCTAACGATTTATTATTAATCACCCTTATTAAATGTTCCGTTTTTTACAACTCAATGATGTGTTCAATTAGTAGAAGGATCGCGAAATTGCCGACTGCTGAAGCACATCACATCACGACTTAAAAATAAAGGTCACATTCAACTCGAGTTTATGCACGTCTATATCAAGAGACTAAGGAAAAATTGAATAACGCCCGAATGGAAGGTTGGGTGAACTCGTCTATCATTACTGACACCCTAAATCCTGTTGTTCTTCTTGCTTATCTAGTTCACTTAGAACTTGCATCAATAGATGGAACAGTTACAGTTGCAGCCGCGCATATGGTGATTTAGGGAATCCAGCGACCATTCTTCAACCATCGAGTTTCTGCGACCAATTATGACCTACTTCCCAAGCCTATTCGTCATACCTCCAAGGTGTAATCCTCGTCTCGCTCTTACTATATAGCATCCATGCCAATTCATACTCACAACTTATACTGCAGCAAAGTGCACGAGGCATCCGTCTCAATTTTCATTACCCATCATGTGGAATGGTTTGTCTAAATTGGACAGTTAGTCAGCCTCAAGCGATTTTTCGTTTCAGAATGTATTGATTTCGCTCAGATGAGATAATCGATATGAGGTTCCTAATGTTGTTCATTCTATTACAAAAATGATACGCCTGTACCACGACATTTGTGTCCTGTCTAGGGGATAGGTTGATTAAGAGTGTAATGTAGCCACTTCGTGCAATACAGTTCAAACAAAAGACTGAAGACGAATTATATTTTCGGGCATTGATTGTTTCTCAATACATGAATACTGCCTCACTAGATGTATGTTTTACCAATCGTTTAATATAGTTTGTTTTTTACAGGATTGTACAACCTTGGCTAGACTCTCAGAGATTAATCATGGTATGGCGAAATTACTTGTTGACCATTCATTGCATTTACCGTTTCTCCTCAGTTCGTAACATGTAACAACTTTTGGGTTAAAATCCGACCTAATATATCTCAATAGTTTTATTCAGATCACCCTAAATGTAACTTTCAACTGGATTCGAGTTAAAGTATTTATATGCAATCATTCCATCCTTTTCTTCTCCACTCCAATTACACAACGAATCGGTCTTACTTGTGAAACAATCGTAAAACTAAATCAGTAACCGTCTTCGTTTAAAAATGACTATGGCGTTCAGTAAATTTTACATAAATCTCAGCATAATTTATTTATTTGTGATCAAAGCGTCTGTATATAAACAGTTTTCTAACGACTGACAAACAAGGTATACGAAGCTGAAAATTTACCGTTCGAGATGCTTAGTGCATACTTCGGGCTTTACGAAACACAACTGGTCTGATTTCCACTCCATCTCACTGATTAAACACCCTAGGAGAGAATGTACTTAGTTACCAAAAGCATTGTGACCATTGATTATTAGGGTCTTGTTCTGTGCGCACCACTAAGGCAACAATGTGAAAAAATACCCGATTAAAATTTCAGTCTACGCTGAACAGACAAGTAGAGAGTGATTTAAACAAAATCGTTCTTTGATTTTCACGACGCTCGTTGGAAAAAGTCTAATGTCATTCGTGAGGATCAAAGCACGTACCCTGAATAAAACGAATGAGTAAATCAGAATCTAAAAATGTTTTGAGACAATCCCAAAAGTACAGCCAACAACCCTAAACATAAAGTAGTTCCAGTGACTGATAACTCTCAGGAAACAGTTGTTATCTGCGGAAAATCCAAGAGTTGCAAATTTTTTGCTGTCAACAGGTAGTGATAGTTCAAAAATAGATCAGACAATAGAGAAACGACTAGGTTTTTCGTCAAATCGGTCTTCGTGATAGCAATATTGTTTAACACACTATGAATCATTGAGTGACATATATAGACATTTTCTCCCACTGGCGGGGCAGACTTCAATCCTCGTACTGACGTTGGAACCTTTCAAGATCGATCTGTAACTCGCCGAGCTTATTTGCACTGCACATATTTAAATCGTCAGCGTGAAGAACAGCGATAATGAAGATATGTCCAAGAAAGTCGTCGATGTAAACAAGAAACAAAAGAAAACGAAGCACTGACCCTTGAGATACATCGAACAGAGTAGAGAAAGGTCTGGTTTGGTTTAAACTTTGAAAGTTTTATCATCAAGAAAAAGGGTAACCCAGTGAAAAACCTTTCCGTAGGTACTATAAGCTTCCAGTTTCGTGCGAGGAGGCTGTGTGGTACACGACCGAAAGTCTTACCGATATCGAAGAAGATAGTATCTCAGATGAGAAGATTGTCATTAACTTGTACCAGGCTGTCCATGAAAACAGAAATGCCTGTTACACATGGTAGATTAGAAAAGAAGCTGCTCTGAGTAGGACAAAATCGATCATTCAAGAAAAAATCATTAGAGGTGATGCGTTTAAACGACTGCTGCATTATTTTGCACGGAATGTAAGTAAGACTGATTGGCTAGTGGCCAACGGGGATGTAGTCTGTCGCTAGGCTCGCAAACAGATAATTTTTGAGTTCTACGAGATATCTGCCACCGAGATCTATCAAAGTCAAATCGCGATTATTCTTTAATAACTGATATCAGCCAAATGCGAGCATGAATAGAAGTAAACTGTTGTCACAGTCTAGGCGATTCTTACGAACCCGTTCAGCTAAGCTTCCGGTTGTGCGATCAACATAGCCGACTACAAGAAAACAAGTAAATGATTGCATACAGAACGAGACCTCAGCAGTAGGAACGTTATATTTGATGTGTGGACACAAAACTGGATAGGAAATCAAGTGAACATGTGGGTTGGCGGCGCAAAATGCTCAATAACAGCCTTATATTGATTTCACTGACTCGTTAACCCATTCTTTCTCTGTTCATCCCATTAAAGATTCCTTTGCACAATTGCTATTGTAACGTGCGGTCGAAACCAGCGAGCGCGCACTAGTTGAATTTGAATTGGTGACAGAGCGTGCTGCTGTGTTGTCGGCGCCGTTTTAGTTATTGTTTGTGTAAGT
>JTDE01003514.1:14092-27264 GCA_014338405.1 Paragonimus skrjabini miyazakii
ATATATACGTATCGTTTAACACATGTGACCAACGATAACAAACGAAACATTTAGCGCCCTGCAACGGTTGTCTTCCAATCGCACTGGTGAACCACGTCGCATAATCGTATGTGCATGTGCACATACAAGCGTGTTTTGGAACTATTCCAGGAGTATAGTAACTAAACAATTCACTTATCATACGTAAAAAAAAAGCCATTTTTGTTACTATGAGTTAAGTGTGTGACAGTCATTGGTTCAGACTGACTGTTTTCCCACCTCTTGCTACACTGTGCAACGAACTATCACTGTAAACCTCAAGTTGGTGGTTACCACTAGTATCGGACTACCTTCACATACACGGGAGATGATACATGATCATAATTCACCACACCCTAGGCTTCTGGTTGTGAACTTCTACTCAGGGTATTTTGAAAAGTATACCCCTGCAGTTGTTAAAGCATTAGAGAGGTCAAACCGCGCGTTCTAGCCACCTAGTCTTACACATAATCTGGTCATCATACCCGAGTAAACATATTCTGGAAACAGATTAGAGTATATGCATTAAAACTTGACTCGGATCTACAGTCAAAACATCAAGCAGTTCAGAAAATTTGGAATATGGGACTAGACAAACAGAAGCTCAGCATAACAGTAGTGACCCTTAACAAATAGGGAATACAAAATAGACGGACCGGCATATAACGTTCAATTTGAAGGCTATTGGCTTCCGAAAACTATATAAGGTAGACACCTAACATTTGTGACCGAAAACATACTACCCCGCACGATCTAGTAGTATAATTGATTGTGGCAACTTTTGACAATCAGTCGACGTGCCACGATCCGATCGAGTAGTCGCAAGCGTTTTCGAACAAAACGAAAAATAATGTGGACACACATTCACCCGGGTTTCGGTTGGACTCGTATACCACATTTGATCGGCCCAAGAGTACAGCTTTCCAAAACTCAGACGATAATCGAAAAGCACTGTACCTAATCCATTCTGCAATTTCAGTGGGTTCCTCGGAACACAACTACGTCTAGGGCGCACAGTTCAAATGTATTAACAAACGTAGTTTGTATCAATACGACAGTAAAGATAATGGGTAAAATCTGCAGAGAATGTGAAAAATAACGCACAGGGGAGGAATCAATGAATGAAGAAATAAGTTGTGGAATACAACGAACCACACGAGCTCCACTGACCACTATTTCTCGCCACGTCTGACTGCACTCCCAACCGACGACGCCTGTTGTCGGTTGAACTCCAGCTAATAAACTGCTTGATTTCAAAATATTCATATCCAGAATCCATGTCATACACTAGCTATCAGACTGTAGCTACCAGCTTAGCTCAGAAAACGAGAAGAGAACATAGCAATAGTTCGGCATACGTAAGGCGTCACAAATCAGCAAAATCTGCCAAACAGGACAAACAAACCGACAGACTTTTGGTCCATTCATCACGAAAATGTGGCAGTGAACATTGTCATTGGTGAGGTGATATTGCTGCCATATGATTAAGGTTTCAGAAACATCAGTGACTGAATACATCTCAGAACATTTGCAACGTTGGTTGGTTGGGTTTCGCTGCCGTACAGGACCGCTCGTACGTTACATACTCGATTCCTCAAAGAAACACTGAGACCAGCCGGCGGAAGAAGGCGGTAAACGCCACCTAAGTTTACGCTACACGATTAGTAAAACCATCAGATATCCAATTGTTTGACAATATTGGTGATTGCACGCGCGAACTCCTACGAACATTGTAACATCATGTTATATTCAAAGGGGGAAGACAGTACAAGGTTGACAAACAGAAATCTGCAATGCGCCAGGGACGCCTCGGGTTGTCGGTAATAGTGCTTGAGTACTCACAGTTAAGCACATCTTGTCCAGTTTAAAACTAAATAATGAGGTGGGCAACCCTGTCGTCGTACTAAACAGCCTCGAAGTGTACCTCTGCAAATCAAGGCAAAGAACCCCCCTTTGTTGTCTAAAAAACAACAGTTATCGGCCTTCCGAAGAAGATCAATAAGTCAGAACGGTTCAACAGATGTACGGAATTGGCAACCATGGTGTATAAGGCAATGAGAAGACGTAAATCATGTGATGTTCTACGGAGTAACACTTCGTACATTCTGATCACACATGGACACGTAACTGATTTTAAACATTAAGACAAGGTTCCATAGGATGGAAATAATGGCTTAAGGGATTAGACAGACACGAAAATGAAAAATATGGGGATGTTGACTACCAAGGCAGTCGCAAAGTCAACATGAAATGTTACTCCGGAGAACATCATATGATTTGCGCCTTCTCACTGTTTTATCCAAGTTCATCAAGGAAACGAATTGCTTTAGCCCACGACCCTGTCACAACACAGGCTCATGTATGGACGAATAAGACTTTCCGAAGGCAGTTTGAATACGTAATAACGTAAGTAAGTTTTAGGCTACCTAGTTAAGCCACAAAGCAGAAGAAAAACGCTTCCATCGCACGTATTCTGTATGAACTAATTGGAGTGTCACATTTAATGGGCACCATGGATCATGCAACTAAATTCGAATACAGCTCACCTGTTAGCCCTGAAGCATTAAGTCAAAACAGCACCATAACCGCTTATTTCACTGTGACTGACGGCGTCTGGCTGCCTTACAGGTAATTGCATTTTCAGCTCACAAACCAGAGCAGGATGTAAAGAGTTATCTAGATTTTTCTATCGGCCTTAATGGCGTCGGTCACAAAGAAGTAAAACAATCCATCTGATATTAGCCCGATTGTTGGAAATGTTTAAGCAAACACTAGACAACCTACGGAGCTCAGCTCCGGATTCTTATCAGTTTCATTGCTTGCTCGCTAAGCTATCTGCCCATGGCTACAGTGTAACTTAGCACGGACTGATGCAATAAGCCAGCACGGAATACCTAACAGTCGAGGGCGTGTAATGATGGTATTCTTTCTTTTGGACGAATTGCCAATCATAGTTGACCAGCCCAATATGCACGTTACAGTCAACCTAGACCTTGTGTTCGGCTTGATGGACATATTAACCAGTGACTGGAATATTTATAAAGCTGGGGGTCAAGTAGACAACCAATCATCACAAAACCCAAACCGGAAGTGTACATGTGGCGAAGAGGCAGGTCGGCAGATGTCAAGAAGTGTTGTCATCAACATTCATGAATGTATACTGGATCGGCCAAAACGCACGAATGAGAACATTGAAGAACAAATAAGCGAGTACAAAATAAAAACCACACCGATACATACACACACAAGACAGTCCAAACAAACGCTTCGGTCGCGGATACCACAGTGACAGCACAACAACATATCACAGTTACAGATCGGAATGCATCGTGAAAGAGGACGCCAGTGTCCTTAGCATGTTTCGCTCCTCGTAGACTCGAGGATCAGAATGAGGTCTTACACTTCTTGATCTCGTTCATGATATGATGAATATTGACCAACTGGTTACGCACAGGCATTGTTTTGTACGGACTTTGGGTCATCACTTGTTGAAACCGGTGATAGTGTTGTACCAGTTGGGCTAATAGAGTCTGTCAAAAACGACAACAAAGACAACGAAAAACCGGTTTGAGTCAATGAAGTAACGTAAACAAAAACTGAAGTAAATGACAGAGTGGATTATGTGAGCAACAGAAGATCGACAACGAAAATTTATTGATAGGTGCTATGCAATGAGCTTCAGTAAGCAATGTGTTAATGTTCCTTTACGTTTGTTGTCGCTGTATGCATTGAAGACCTTAATTCCACTTAGACCGTGTGAATAGCTGCGTTGTCTCTCCCCTTAGATAGTGGTGCACTCACCCGTGAAGTTCGATAGGCAAACGTGTGCGTGACTATTTGACAGCATCGGACCGACCTGCAATTGATTCGATGAGATCAACTATGCCTCTCAGGGTTTTTAGTTTCTGTGTATTTGTCAGAGGCACATGTGGGTATTGATTCTGCTGATAAATGAATGGTCATTATGACAGATCAGTAAACTTTAAGACATTGCCAACCAGATCATGTAAACAGCCTCCGCTAACTATGAATGAAAAGATGTTATA
Organism: Paragonimus skrjabini miyazakii; assembly: GCA_014338405.1. Taxonomy (NCBI): domain Eukaryota; kingdom Metazoa; phylum Platyhelminthes; class Trematoda; order Plagiorchiida; family Troglotrematidae; genus Paragonimus; species Paragonimus skrjabini miyazakii. The sequence goes on from JTDE01003514.1 coordinate 18,157, forward strand.
GTATCGGCAGAGCAAACAAAAGAAGTTCGCCAAATATGTACCTTTGAAAGTTGGTGTTTGTCCGTGTATGACATAATCATAAGCAATGGAGAGTGTCAGATAATTAATATTAAGGGGGTAATAAGCTATAATCTGCACACATGATGTAATCTATCATCATCAATTTTGCTGGTCCGAACCTACCGTTTGACAATTCCAACCATATTAGCAAACCTGGGGTCAGTTAAAAAAGGCTGGGCGGGGGACATAAAATAACACAGCACTGAAGCATAAAAGAACTGACCACGAAACTTGCTCGTGGTTGGGGATCAAATGGTCCGAAAAACCTAGAGCTATGTACAACGCTAGATATGGTTCAGAACTGTGATCAGGGTGCTCATGTACGGAATGCATCAAACCACAAATACCCACAATTGTTTTTATCTGCTCCAGGTTGTGTAGCGCTACGAAAAAAGTTAGGTAAAAAATAAGTGTACTTTTGAACAGAGGCATGAGCATAGTGGTTTGCGGTATCAGATGAGTAAGCACTTGCTCAAAATGATTAAAACAATTCGCTTTTATAATAGGCATCCAAGCAAACTCAGCTCACGTGATCGTTGATGCATGTCGGTAGTCCAGTTAACTATTATTTCTCCTTAGCCCCACAGGTTATCTTTCTTCGTTCATCTGACCTCGAAGGTTTCAGAAGTTTTGTATTTTGAGTGGTCGTTCCTGCTCTAACAGTTGGCGATGCGGTCCAATTTATCAGGCGATAGCAGATATTAGGACAGATCCCAGTACAAAGACACCACTATAATCATGCTGTACTATCGGAAAGTTTATGCCGTTCAACTAACTTCTTGAAATGGAACGACGACTTGTCGATCCGCCTTTCACGCGCTAATCGGCCATCAATTGCTTTGGTGTTTGTCGGTCAGTAGACCGAGTCTACCAGAAATGTGTTGAGTCGGACGAACGAATAAAGACCGCGTGTAGGAACAAGTAAGAAAGGTCGAGAGAAGCAACGACCAGTAATCCTCCGTGGTCACGTGAACCATTTGTACCAAGATGGCCATAATAACATCAAACTGCTTTATTTGCTCTGAGCAAATGATTACTGGCGAGATGCACTCTGAAAAAAGTGTAGTAAGTTCCACTGAAGATAACGCAGTTCAATATTAAGAGTGCCCGTCGGATCCGCATAGACTGGTCGCTGTAAACCACCCTATACCCCGTTTTGTTCAAGAGAGTGTACAAGACGACCACGACCAGCACAATGGTTGACAGGGGCAAACGGATGGACGGATTTCTACCGAACCGAAAAACTGAACATTACAACTGTTAGTTTCTTTACAGCTGTGGAAGCACTTGGATTCATGTGACGGAGAAATTGGAGAGCGAGAGAGAGAGAGAACAGAAAATAGGATGAAACAACATATGGTAAGGCGAGGATAAAACGCTGTCGTCCCACGTAGAACACTTATCGGTCCCACACCAAAACACACAGTCAGCTACTGCCCTGATTAACACTCAAAACTCGCAAAATCTGGAATAGTATAAAACCTTACTGATCAGCCGTCGACAGCCGGCTCTATGTGCACGTAAAGACAATTGACTGCAAATCGTGCGTCCAACGGCAGGCATCCTTAACAATTCGGATCGAACTCTAGGTAGCACAAATGGAATCTTTGGTTCCACATCGGTTACACGGTTGCGACTGATGAAAGTTTGTGAAATGGATATCCTCATTAGTGTCCTCTGGCTATCCTGGACCGACGGCTCAAACAGATAACATGTTGTAACGCCTTTGAAAGAAATGTTCAATGAAAATAGACCTTTGGACACACATCCGTACTGTGATGAGACTGGTAGGAAAAATCACCACTGGCCTTAGCCATTCGAGATCACCATAGAGATAATGTACCTGAAAAGAGCCACGAGAGCTCAGGACTGAAGTATACCAAAGTAACTACGTTCGAGGTCATTCCAGCTCATCGTGATCGAACCAAAGCAATTAGATGACTGACATAGAGACTCACTTGGAATATGTCCGTGCCCAGAGTGAAATGAGCAAACTCCGTCATAATCTCACTATGAATTTTCTCAATCGAGTTTTTCCAATCAATATTGAAACCTTTGATTATTCTGGTCACACGAGCTATTACAATGGAAGGAATAAACAAGCAATGAGAAAGCGTCATCAGAAGTTGGGGAAAAAGTAGTCCGACTGAATACTTACACCACGAAAACCCCGGCTGAGACTTTTAAGCAAAGAAACGATTGCTTCCTATTGTCCCTTCCTGGGAAAAATGCGAGTAACCATGCTCATAAAAGCAAAATGTCATTGGATGTCGCTATTATTAGTAGAAGCAAGCAAAACCGACTGTCCTCACACGAATGATCGATTTTGGGCCCAACGACGTGCAGATTCACCCACAGCTGGCACGCGCTCTGCTGCTGATAGTGAGTCAGAAAAGTGGACTGCCTGGCCTTAAAAAGGTGATGGTCGAAACGGATCGGGGGGACTCGTTGAAAGAAAAAAAACAAGGAAACCACTTAACACAGAAAGGGACCTGAATGTCATAAGTTATCATGAACGTGACGTTTGCACACTTCATTATAGCAGTCGATTCTGTATAATCCGCAAGAAATGTCGACAAAACGGAAAATATGAAGTTCAAACAGAGGAGCACTGCCAAATGATTACCGTCATATCGCGCGATTCAACCATTTGCATCTTTTCAAAAGATCACACAAATTAATAGCCCCAAGATTGATGAAATAATAGTGAATTGATCTGTGAACAAATCCCCATCAGAGTTGGTCATCACTCTGCAGAGGGGAGAATACCCTACTGCTTAGTTTTGCGATAACATTAAAGTGAACAACTACACTGCATCGAACCGCGGTGCTTGTTTTGGTTTTGTTTTCGTATAACCCAATCGTTTCATGGTGTCTTCCAAAAAAGATCAACCCTACAGTTTGTCTTAAAATGAAAGAACCGGCCTCCCAGGCTGAACAGATCAGATTAGTTGTTTCAGTGTGGCGCACAAGAAACCATGCATAGAGCCAAATGGATTTGTTCACTCTACTTCCAGTAAATGTGTGCATAAACATACGCAAAAATAACCTATGACTTAACCTTTATAGTGCTCTGGTTACACTGATTAGTTTGCAGGTGCATGACTACCTCACAAACAGTGGATGACTATCTTGACTGACCAGACAAGCTTTCTAATCTGATGCATAAATATGCAGATCACGCAAATCCATAGATCGTCCAGTGTGGGCACTTGCAGTGATAATCATCTTGCTAACGTCGTGGGCGAATGCATAGTCTACCATTCAAACTTCAGTTTTGGCGGCATTCCATTTCCTTGTATTCTTTGATGATGATTTTCACTGGATTGGAAGCTACGGTCCGCCTGTTATGGTGTCTGTTGTGACGTATTTCGCCCATCACTGATCGACTGTCAAACGGATTTGCTTCTCTTTTGCGTTGTCAACGTGGTCGTTCCTTCCGTGCCCGGTTGATGACTTTCCTGTTCTTCTTGGACAGGCAGGTCGGGTTGACGACTCGTGTAGAGCAAGACAAACAAGCGAGCTCAACGCATGGTTTCCGAAGCCCAGTAGTCATGCAACTGGATGCAACAGCAAACGAACTCGACTACCACCGACCTCAAGCATATCCAGCATTCTAACTAATACAATCTGACCGTTCGAACTGTTCTGACGTACAGTCAGCTGTTTTTACTGCTATCCACAGCTCGCCAAACAACCTGCATGTTGAGCAAAGCGATCGGTTTGGTGCCCGTGCTTTGATCAGGCCATGAGGTGAAGTGACCGCAGTGAGTAAATGTTCGTACTCTTGGACAACACGACGGTACTCTCTTCACGTTTAGCATCAAAAGCACAGCATGCACAATTAAACCGTTAGCTTAGGCACGTACCAATTGTAAGCAGTTTAGGGTGCGTACAGTTATTGATGGTCACGTGTTTTACGGTAGGCGGCTGTTTTCTATTTGGCAGTGCAACCCGAGCGCTGAAACTGATTGACACATAATGTGTTCCAATCAACGCAGTCTATGCAAGTGAGGATGACAAACCTCGAATGAATCGCACTAAGGATTACTAGAAATCACCTTTAAGAGTGGACCGTCTCTCTGTAAAAGACTGTCATGCATTATGGAGGAATCACCTGGACTGGGATCATGCTGGTGTGCGAGCCCGTTTTGCTTTTGTCATTTGCCCAAAGATCATGCAATCGTAAATGCAAGATAAATAGCACGAATCAGAACGAAGACGACATTCGCGGAAGCCTGCTTGAGGAATCCAGTAGGCTTGATGTTGAGCTTCTTTCTGGAGCTCACTTGATCAATTTGGAGTAGGCGGGTGACTTACTCTTACTTAGCCCCTCTGCCGAAGGCATGCAGACCATGCTGGACAGGGTGAGTGACTAGGCTGGTTTGTATGGAATGCGCTTCATACCTTCAAAGCGTAAAGTGTTGCTTCAAGACTGGGGCACTTCGACTCCAACTTTCTTCACTACAAGTAATCCGCTCGATACGGTGAACGGTTTCACATACTTGGGTAGCACTATCGCGTCAGTTTATAATATTGCTAGTGAGTGATCAGCGAGGATAGCGGAGGCACGAGTTATCGTTGCCAGCTTGTGTCATCTATAGCATCGAAAAGATGTTCGGTTGTTGCTAAAAAGAAGGGTATACATTGCTTTGTGTGTTCTGTTTTGCTCTATCGTTCGGAAACCTGACCTGTTCGCAACAAAGATGTGTTTGACCGTCCTTGTCTCCCACCAATTAGTCTACATTAGGTGGAATGACTGCGTGAGCAACACTTTCGTTAGCCGGCGCGTATTCCGGAACGCTCGGAATGCACGATCAATTGGTCAACTGATCAAGTTGCATAGCCTGTGGTTATTGGGCCACATGTTCTGTATGCCAGCTGAGCGTTTACCGCACCGGACACTACATACTGAGACCACCGACAGTTCGGTGAAATCATGTGATGGTCAAGCAACAACGCGGTCACCAAATGTGAAGGACATGATCATTCCATTAGATAAAGTTGACAGGTATCGCAGGTGCACTTGGAATCCTCATTATCGCGTAAATTGCTCGTTAGAAAGGCTATCCCAGATAACAACATGCAGTAGTCAATACAGTGTATCCATCTGCCATAATTCTACTTCGTCTGCTTAGCCTAGCATTTATCCACTTTTATCCTTCTTGGTAACTTATCTTTCTCAATGATATTCGACAGAGCTGCTGCAGTGAGCGATGATTCGAGCCACAGGCTCACGGTTGTTATGGATGAATGAATGATTGAACTTTACGTGAAAGCGCACTGAAAACACTGGTGGGAACCACCTCAAACGGATCGTACTGTGCATAAAGCACGTACGATGTACCAGTAAATGTGCTTACACCGCTGAAAGCTTGTACCCACTTGTTATTAACATAGAAAGCTACGGACACCGAACGTATTCGTTAACACGATTTTTCATCGCCGTTGCGCAGTAGGAATTAGAGCTTCTGCCCCAATTTTAACTGCCTTTCGAAATTAGACAACTTTAGGTTGGTGGGTTCCTCGCTTTGAAAGCATGTATGATAACGGCAGTGCAGGAGATTCCGATTCTTCATCGTTGTTGTTACCGTCATAGCAGTTAAAAGCTTGACCACAAGGTACTATGGTTCGGACCGCCACTCACCTTAAGAATAACATGAAATATCCTGGAAGAAAACGTTACTAAGGCTGGAAATTAACACAAGAAGACTAAATGAAAGAACTAGAAATGGTATGGATGCAGGTACGTCATTGACTGCGACATACCGCCATCTCGGATAGCGTTTCTAACTAGCAGTCTGAGTGGTCACGAGGACCTCAGCCACGCAGGTGACACCTATCCACTTAAAGCATCCGACCTTATTTAAGGCCAGTGAGTAACTTGGACGCAACAGACACTAAACTGATCCCTCTGTGGTTGTCACAGATTTCGGACTTCCTGATTAAAAACGGATATTACTGCTGATAAGCACCAATCACGAGATACCTCTTCAGTCGCTCAAACCGCCTGAAAGAGTTTCGTCAGCTCAGATATCGACCTCTCTCCACCATCTCTGAGAAAGAGTGAGAGAGAGATCTGATCCAGGAACCTTATTACGCTTCAATAACGTAAGCTCCAGGACCACTTCTGCTTCCGATGGAGGACCGTCTGGAACGAAATAACTGACTATTCGGGTCCCGTCGTCTACATGGTCTGGTTGACGCCAACTGAACTGCTCTTCAAAATGTTCAGCCCACCTGTCAAATCGGCGCGATTGACTGGTGTTAAGTGAACCATCTTTTTCACATACGGTCTCACTTACACTGACTCGACGATCAGTACAACCACGGATCAGAGAAAAAGTCTTTCGCGACTCTCGGATAAAAAGGATCTTTCCATCTCACTCGATTGTTGGACCAAGTAGTGCTCACGAAGTTTGCGCAAGCTTTTAGTCAGCTCGCGTTTAAGTTCTCGACAGTCGTCATCATATTCAGAACCAGGTGGGATCGAGCGACGCTTGTTCATGAGGTTTATCGACGTGACGGAAATCCAGTTCTGTCGCAACTGAACAGCTCCATCAGAACATGCCTGTTCACAGCATGCTCTCATGACTTCGGCGATTTGTTCCCAGTGTTCATTAGGATCTTTCATCTGACTCGAACTGGGCAACTTCTTCACCAACGCCTTCTGGTAAGCGTCCTTTACATCCCCATCGCTCGAATGCCAATTAAGCACCTTGCATTTACGAGCGTAGATCCTCTGGGCAAATGACAAAACAAAACGGGCACGCACAACAGCATGGTCCGAGTCAAGGTGGTTGTTCCAAAGGCACGACAGTCTTTAACAGTGTGACGCCATCTGTAACTGACTGCTATACGATCCGTCTGTGTCCAAGGCTGAGAAGTACACGGAGGTCTCCATGTAACAGTGCTTTTTTTGTGTTGGAATACCGTGCTCGAAGTATAAAGACGGTGGGATGCGCACAGCTGCAGCAGTCTTCCGCCATTATCAGTGCGTTGTGCCCGGACACAAAACATACCTCCTAACCGCTCCTCGTCTGGAGAAAGACGACCAAGCTGAGCATTAAAATCGACCGCTAGTATGATGATTTCTGAGTGTTTAGTTTGCTTCAGAATGTCAACGAGAACGTCGTAGAACGCATCCTTGGTAACATTCGAACAGCTGTCCGTTGGAGCGTACGCCAATATAATAAATACACAACGCCTTTCTGATTTGCGTCGACAGACTTTTACCGATGTATGACAGCGCGCAAGCGACTGTTCACTGGGATTCAATCGAGAAAACACTGCTCTGCTCTGTGACTCAGTGCGATTCTCATTCCAGGTTGACCGCGAGATTCAGCTTCGACGTCACCGGAAACCTTGAGAGAGAAACGCTCGGATCGACAGTTTTTTTAGCTCAAATGAATAGCCGTGCCAGAATCGTAGACCAGCGTTTCCGACACGCAGCGCACATCAAGCTACAGACTCCGATTAGGAAGATGTATTCAAGTGAATGGGAAGACAACGGTTCCAAAGAAGATCAATAAGTCAGAACGGTTCAACAGATGTACGGAATTGGCGACCATGATGTAAACAAACACAAAATGGGTCGACGAGCAATACCATCCCACCAGTAGAGCCTGTGGTACAACCGGCCCTCTCACGTGAGCACGCACAGTCCGTCTCGGTTCAGGGTTTGGAACAAAATGAGCGATTGTGCCACGGCATCCATCGTACGCTGGTAAGCGAAGTGTGCAACATACAACCACAATTTACAATGTCCATTATACAAAAGTTCTCATTATGGTTGGGAGCACCGTGTGACAAAATTACTGAAGGTGCAAATTTAAAGTGCAAGAAAGCTCTTTCTAACTTTGAATTCACCCGTACATTAAGATAGTAACGCGAATAAAAAGCTAAAGTAAACGGGATAGTTTATACGTTAAAGCTGCAACTTTTAGATTTCGGAAAAAGAAACAGTTAGAAAACTCACCTTCTTCATTGCGTGCAGTTGCGAGAGCCTCGGACTGATCAGAGTTGGAGACAGAAGTAATGCCTGCTTGTCGAGCTTCTATTTCACGAACAAAAGAAATAAGGCTACCGAAATATGGATTCAAAGCTTCGGCAATAAATTGACTCGTATATTTTGCAGCAGCTTCACGGCAACGCATCACTTCAGGTGAATCACCCGCTCCACGTTCCTGTGAGGAAACAGAAAGACGATTTAAGTTCAGTTATCGATGTAGGTCCATTTGAGGCAATGCTTAAGGAGAGATTCAAATCAGAAATTCCATAATAGCTTAATTAGGCCAGCAAAATGACACTTTAATACAAATTTACGGGTACATCATCATGGACACGTCGACAAATATAATGTCAGTAGGTCTGAACGAAAAGAGATAGAATACGATGTTCGAAAACTACACGATCTCAAGCACAGTAATATCTAACGTATCATCAAACACAGAAACAATGAAATGAAAGAGTACAGCAATCTCATAGTTTACCAGCAGCTGCAATCATTAGTTGCAACAAACGTACAAATGTTTTTGAAAAGTAGTCAACCGAATTATCCGAACAGCTCGTCTATAAGGAACGAAGTAAATACAGAAATTTTTAAATAAAACGCGTCAGAACCATGCGGGCATCAAATGAGCCACGATTTCGCAACATTTTGCCCCATCGGTGAGTGTCCGTAGGGTGCTGAAATTCAAACTGCTCAATGCTCCCTTCAAAGCAGAAATCCGTTCGGTTGTCGAGCTGTACACATTGGCACGTTTGCGTGGTTGACAAGCCAATACACACACTGCAGTCATTCATTAAAATATATACTGTCACAACGAGACTGGACCTTGACGCGGTGTGACGGCTTGCGCATCTCTATGACCTATTGGGCTAAACTGGACGGTGTGGCCACCACACCGATAGTCACTCATGCCAGGCAGGCCAATAGGTAGAGATCTGACAAACCAGTCTCCTGGCCCTCCAGGTTGGGGGTTGGAAGGAGGTTGGAATCTTCTTATGGAAAACGTACCAGTTCTGGTACACTGCCACCCACCCGCT
>JTDE01003514.1:37349-64617 GCA_014338405.1 Paragonimus skrjabini miyazakii
CACTTGAAATTCCGTTATTTGTTTGCAAGCTGTAGGCACTCTGGTAGTGACTGAATTTGTATACAGAGATCTCACCTCTCCCCCACCCAACCTTCGTTCCTAACTAGGGCTTATTTTCACGGTTAAAATCCGATGCGCTGCTGTCTACTTTTTTAAGGATGGTGATGGGACATTTGATGTTGTTTTTAGCTCTTTCACTTGCAACAGACTATCGAGGTAGGGCACAAAGTTTTCGATGAATGTGCATTTTGTTCACACTCCGATAGTGTTTCAATCGTTCATGAATAACAGTTATGAACTTGATCAGAAGGTACTGTGGCTCGGACAACAGGTCAACGGGAAAGTGAGATGTGGAATATTTTTATTATTAAAAAATGCTAAATAAGGATTAGTAATAGATGAAAAACAAGGTCAAATAAAGCTAATGTTGTGGATGCAGACGTGCTAATGATTATGACCATTTCGAAGTGCTTTTAGCCGATGATTTGACTGATCACAAGATCACCAGCCTGTCAAGCAAGAAGTACCCACTTGATTCGAAGTGAAAGTAGAAACGGTCCACTTCGGATTGTCAGTTAGCACCGGTCTGAATACCGGCCTAAAGGTGGGCATCACTGAATACCACAGTATAGTGATTAATACAAGACAAAAGTGGTTTGACTTGACGCACCTGGATAAAACGCCCGGAGACACTCGAAGCCAAGATTCAAAAAACCGAAGTCGCTAACATTCAGGAATCTCAATATGAAAGAACGCCAAGGATCACAGCACTTTCGTTTCGGCAGTTTCTCGCTCAAATTTAATTACAGCCGGACCAACAGCTCAAACTTGAGGGAAGATAAGCTTTGTAGATACTTCTCAATGAAATGATATAAAATAGTGTAGCCGACTTATCTCGTTATGCTATCTATTCTGGGAGCGACATTTTCTAACCATGACGACCCAAGTTTAAAAACAGCTGCCAACCCGGAAAAATAGAAAGAGTTGTGAACTACAGTTATTGCACCACAACCAAGGCAAAATGTTATTAGTAGAGACAATCTGAATCTTGGAAACTGCACCACAGTGGCAAGAGGTCATTGCACGAGTGAGCTGGCAATACCTTACCGAGCACTACATTCAGGAGAAAACTGATATAGGGAATTGTCACTTAACCTAACAGTGTGGCTATGTACATACAAAAATAACAAACCGCCAGACAGATAACAGCTCACCTTAACGTCCGCTTTGACGGCCACATGGGGCAAAATGATCGGTGCCTCCAAATTCGATCGACTCAATACACGTTGCGAACGTTCGCCCAATCCAAACAAGCCCAACCGAACAACACCACCGGATGGGAGCGCACCAGACGACGCTACAGAGGTTGTGTTGTTGGTGGTGTTCGTGACAGAGAAACCTATCGCGCCCATAACTGCGCTCCCGGTGGATGGCTGTGCACCTTGCTCGTCGAGTCGCTTTCCGAGTAGCATGTCCTTCTCGGCAGATGTGTCCCACTGGATAAATATGTTGAAGTAAAAAAAGTTCAAAAACATGCAGCATATTAAGTGTATCCAACCGACTCAGGTTCGGGTTGGGTAAATGTCAAAACGGTCTTCCAACACGACAATGGTATTCTTTTTGGAAACCCGTGGTCTAGTAAGCAATTACATATAATCCTGCATAGTATATAACAGGCTATGATTGCCAGATTTTTGAAACCCGTTTGTATGTCCCCAGCTCATACTGGCGGTGATTGTTAACTGCCTAGCAAACTAGATCGGACACCAGCCGAACAAAGAGAAGTTGCAAGGATACACCTTAGCGAAGGCATTCAAGATTAGGACTTGGTTTGAAATCCGCGATAAATAAAATCCAAAGTAACTGATTCCATCTTTGGAATACCTCGATGACAGGATAAAGTGTAGAGCATAAAGAGCTTACAAGATAAACAGACAATGGAAAATCATTGTTTCTACGAGCTGCATACAATTTACATAGCGTTCCACTGAATTGTTCCTTTCAATCAGTCCAATCTGCCCTTAGCCCGAGTAGACGGTACCGAAGCTCGGGTCGCTGTTCACTGCAACAGTGAGCCGGGACGACATTGAAAAAGCTATCCAAAACACACAATATACTGAATACATAAAGCCCATTTGAAGAACTGGAACTGGGTACAAATACGTCATTGGCTGCGGTATGCTGTTACCTCGGATAGCGTTTCTAATCAGTTCGAATTTAGGACACTAGGAAAATAGCGTCGATACGTCGATTATAATCACGGGTGTCACTACGATAAGGATGAGTAAAACGGATCATCTAGAGACTGCAAGTGCAAGTGCGGCTGAACACTGAGTGAGTCAATAAGACAAAACTAAACAAATGGTTTTGTGTGAGTAGTACAGCCAAGTTCGCTGGCCACCAGTCACGTGCGCATGCATCCTAGTGTCAGACTTATAGGTGATGTGGTCAATCTGGCTGAAAATATATTCATTCAGAATACTTCTTTAAAAGGCGAGGAAAATTTTCTACCAAAGTTACATTCTACTGGTCACTGTCATCAAAGCTCATACCAATATTTCAAGTCTTAAGGTATAGAGCAACCCAAAAGTGACTACAAGAGTAAGAATACCTGCCGTTTACAGTGTGTCGACGCACCCGATTCCGTCCCCTTTTCCGACTGAACTCGACGCACCTAAGAGACACCAAAGCGACCCAACTGCAACAGACAACCAGCGAAACCAACCAACTGGTGTTTCAGTCAGTTCAAATCAAAAAACGACCATTCCCATGACCCAAAAGCCCCGAAGGATGATGAAAGTACTAACAGACGGAACGATGAGCGTGTTAATCCGATATCCAGCGACTGTAGGTTCAATCCCAGGCTAGTCATCAGCGCAATAGGTAGCACCCTGGTGTGCGTTTCTTCAGCCTTCAAGTTCAAGGATAAATTGGACAGAAGCTTGCTTAGATCTAGAATGTGAATGAGCATAGGTGTTTTCAACGTTCGCACTCTAGAACAGACAGGTTAACAGGCCGCTCTCTAAGAATAGAGTAATAGTCGCTAAACTGGTACATCTCTGGAGACAAAGAAGCATCTCTCTGTAACTTAAAGATCACGAACATAAGGCGACTGTACGGGTTGTGGTATTTAGTGCTGAGAAACATGGCCACCCAGAGTAGGAGACAGGAACTGTTGTCAGCTATGTGGCCACCGATGTTTGTGTTCGGTAGCATGCACCAGATGGCAACAACGGGTGAGCAACGAAAAAGATAGAAAGGGACATTTGGAAATGAATGCTAGATGAGTTCCTATGTTCAACCCCTGACTATGCACAGATTTAGACGGTTAGGCCATGTATTAAGATCGCTAGCTAGTCGTCTACTACACCGTTTGCCGATGCCGTGGCCGACTGGCGTAGGATGCGAGGTGCGAAAACGGGGATCTGGGACAAGTAAATAAAGGCATTCACCAAGGAGTTGGTCACTATAGGTCGGGTCCGTCTCCCAGGTTGGGACCCTCGCGACTCGCAGATTGGATGACTGGAGACTTTAGGTGAGACGGCAGCCTAAAGGGTTTTGTGGCGTGAATTTCTGAGCGCTTAGTGGCACGAGGTGGTGAAAGCCGCCTTGTTGGTGACACCACACTATCCTTTATAGCACGGTTAATTGTTTTCAAAAGCATAGTAGTATCTTGATGTTGAATAGTTTGAATAGAAACACGATTTTTTCAGTAGTTAGGTCCTCTCTTTAATTTTTTTCTTAGCTAGGGCTCACCATTTTTTGCAGTTGTAAGGCAGCTGAGAATAGACGCGAGCCACTGATTAATTGCTATCTTTGACGCTGATGAGGATGATGATCATCATCATTTTGCTAAACCAGTACTCACCTTGTACATGAGTGTAAGACTAGAGTGCAGTAGGCGGAAGAGAACAAAGCCAAAACAAAACACACCAACCTGCAGTTTGTTCAATTTTGAGCAATAAGCCTTGAAATAGGAGTAGTAGACTTTGCTCATCGTGTTCACATATTCCGTGCGGATTTCTACCGCGGTCTCCCGATCGTGTGCCAGTAGAAATTCATTGTAGAACCTGTAACGTTGTCCAAAATGAAAATGGGAAAAAAGAAATAAGCAACGCAAATTAACAGGTGTCTATCTGCAAAAGTGGTATCCATTATTCATAACTGCCAGGTGATTTGCCACAATGGGCTATAATTTCACAATCTACAGGGATTTCACTTTTCATTGTTGATTTCAGAATGCTGACCGTTATTCGACACAGTCCGCCATGGGCATACATCGACTTGCGTGCACCGAGGAAACACACCAACCGGCAATCCCATAAAGTAAGGTCGATGTTCTGGATGACAAACAGCTTACACGAGAAAATTATAAGACCAATATAGTGGTGCTAATGAAGACCATTTTCCAAGTCACCACCCGATATGGATCGGGCGTCAACCTACATCAGGAACCTAGACAAAGGGACACTCCGCGGAAGACATCTAAACCAGCAGGTTTAGTGTAAGTAGAGTGTTTCACGTGAAACACAAACCGAAAATTTGGTCAGTAAAAAGGTAATAGTGCACTATATGGCACAAAAAATGTTGGCACATGCGCGTGTCCTCATCACTTCGGCCAATGGCATTAGCATATGATCCACTAGATGGAATAAGGCGCGACCACATTCAGTATCCATATACGGACCAACTAGTTCTCAGCGAATGCACCAAGGAATTCCGCCAAACAGATGTTGATCACACATAAACTTTAACCTATAACTCAAACCCTGGTAATCAACCGGTATCCGAAGACCAAATAGCTAGACGATTAATGGCGTATGAGTGGATAGAAGTGATTAATTCATTCAACCGATTTAGTCTGGATTGGGTGGGCTCGACTTTCTTAAACGCTGTACCAAAGCTCTGTCCCGATTACCTAAACATCGGCCGCGAATGACGATCACCGAATGCTATTACATTGTCAGGAACGCATTGCAGACGAAATCCATTGAATAATGCTCAAATGTGCGCCTCAAAGGGGATTCTGTTATGGGTTGCCTATCTGTACTAGTTTGCCAGATTCAATTCTGTAGGCCAACCTTCACTGACATCGTACCAATAACTCAAAACGTTGAGATATTACATCTAGTAAAGCTGTCACAGTGCAACCAGTCCTCTTCATTGTGACCAACCAAATTACACCAGCCTACATAAATACTCGTATAGCGAAAACATGAAAGATATAAGGAAAGCATGCTGACAGCAAGCAGCAGCACAAATCAGCATGCCTAGAAATATAATTAGGAATGCTGGGCGTACAAATATAGACTGACACACAACACCCAGCGAAGTGTACGATCTAAACTAGGTAGAGCCAAAGGTCATGCCGCATTCTCTGAGCTTTTGGATTAACTGGGGGCACACCCATTGGTTTGTCGAGGTTACTGGACAGCAAAATCCCCATCCACGTTTGAAGAGAACTCGCTGTGACCCCTACGCCACACGGACAGTCGCAGTATCTCTGTTTTCGACTGCCCACCCTTCACAAATTTGCTGTCGCGTCCGTTTGTTTAATCCCTCGAACCTTTCATTCAGCCTTTATAGTTCAAACTGGTTGCATTTTCTAGAATGTGACTAAAATGTGCAAAACACCACTTCGGCGAAAATCATACGATCTACGTCGCCCCATTATTTCATTCCAGTCTATGATTGAAACCAATAGCTAAACACATGTTAAGCACTTCAGGAACTCGTGTAATGTGGAGATAAAAACTCACCTGTACTTGAGCATCTGATTTTGCGGTACCTGGTAGTTGGTCAGTGGTTTGCGCAAAGCGTAGATTTTCTGTAGCAGGTATTCACGAATCTTTGTCACAGCCTAAAGAGATATCGCGAAAAACGGATCGGGAAATGGAGGAACTTGGAAGCGTGCAGAAAGGCTGCTTATAACTCGAAGGGTTGGAACACCAATCTATTGTCTCACTTGGAATAGAGAGGGTCTCAGAACAAGGTATCCGTGAATTCAGCATTTTAATCACAGAAAGTAAGCAACCTATGTGGTTCTGGTACGCAAGGATCGAACAGCCAGAAAAGCATAACAAAAATGGCATTTTAGAAAACACAGTCTCTTAAACAGCACAACAGTGATCATCTCTTTACCATTTTCGGGATCACATGAATCTAGCCGCTGGTGAGAATCAGGTTGAAACCATAACTGTCAATAGAAACAAATACCGACGCTGAGGTTTTCCACCGCTTAGTCCGTGTCACACGTTTGGCCGACGTTTCCAGTGTGAAGCAATCATGTTGTGCGAAACTCGTCCCAAGCTTCAACTAACCAGCCTTTCGAGAGCCAGTAATGAGTTTCAAGATTAGCCCCGACTGAACATAGACGGAAATCTTATCCGTTTTTCAAGCACCATTCATCATTTTCAGCTCTAGGATGTACCCGAGAGTACTGTGGATTAGGTTCCTGACAATGGTCTACGAAAAGAGAAGCAGGTCGTCTCAGGGAATTGTTTGCAATTTACAAGTTTTGAGTTGCAACAAGTTGCCGGGAAGTATGAATTCAAGCACTGACTGATCGCCTGTACGACAGCCATTAGAGCTGAAAAACCAAGACGGCCGCAACAGAATCCAAAAAGACATTATCCAAGGTCAAATAGGCCTGTATAGCACGCCATTGCAGAAGTGCAGCATATCAACGGCAAACCCGAACTCAATACAACAACAATAACAACAGCCCAATGCAACAACCAAATACAACTGTAATTCACCCGTAGAACAAGAACCCTTTGAACTATGACGGATGATTTGCTACAACAAAGGGGAACCTAGGGCGCAAACAGGCAAACGTACGCCGAATCAAAAGCAATACTGTGACCGCGGAATGAAGAAACATTATATGAACTTCAAATGGACTAGACACGGTAGGTTCAACCCATGCCCGGCATAGAGGCTGATTAGCAGAAAGAGTTTGCCAATAAGCCAAACTGTGGAAAAGTATAAATCAGACAAAAGAAAACAGTATCGGTAGGGACCGCGTCCATCTAAAGCATTTTGGAACGGGATGAGGAACATTAACGAGCAAAACCATTTGAATAACGAGCTTGGACAAACCTAAACTGAGGAGACGAAGACTCCTAGATTCGCCGTTCATAGCACACAGGATTGAGCAAAAAAGTAATAGGAATTGTAGTAGCGACCGATCAGTGTTGAAGTCATAAGTCGGAAAATCAACCATAGTGCTAGACGGACGCTGAATGAATGAATTTTTATGAACATAATTTTGGCGAACGTTTGTTCTGTATATCTGTGAATGCTTGTCGAAAACAAACAGTCCAATAGCCAACCACTAATGGCACTTCTCTATGAATGCACGTACTGTGAATGGATTTTCATGGTCGAAATCCAACTGAACTTTTGCGTTGGACCTCGGGGAACTATTCAACAGGAAACACGGGTAAATATTCTTTTCCAAAACGAAGTATTCGTTAAGAGATACTTGATATTATATCTGGCCCAAAATGTCTAGCCTGTCCTTGAGTAAAAACACTAATACAATCCTTCAAGATGAGTAGGATGCCTAACGGATGGCGAACTCCTGTACCGAAAGATAGGTGCAGAGGTAACCTTCTGCTATCGGTGTGACTAGGTGAACTAAACCGGTAGGTGATTCACTGATTTGGTGGCACAGATGGCTTAGAAGAAAAATAGTCGAGGATTCATTGGTGTGTGATGTTACCGCATTTACTACTTGCAAAGATACTGCATGGATTATATGTCGCTTACCGCTAGCCGGAGACTCAGGTCGAGCTAAATGAAATTTCCAAAAACTACCACCAATTCTGGATAATTTAATCCTGACAAACGTAGATATTAGTCATCAGCAGTGAACAGTAAACGCAGTAAACATGACGAGCTTTAGTGTCACCAGGACAATCAATTCACCTTGATTTTCAGTTTCCTCAGAAGTGTGTTCACATCCTCGAACGATCGATATTCTGCCATGGACTGTTCCCGAGAAAAGCTGATTTTGTGATCCAATTCATGAAGATGCTCCAAAAAATCTTGTTCAGTAACTGGAGTGACCAGAATATGACTGAAGTAAAGAATTAAAATGATCGCGGAGCACAGAAAATAATTTCAAGAACAGTCTTGCCCCAAAGTTCACGGGTCCACAAAGATAGTAGGTAGTTATTTTAGTTTGAGGCTACAAAACGCCATATTAAAGAATATGAAGGTTAGGTGAGGTGCTAAGATTCAGTCACTTTTATCGAACCTGTAAACACCTATGGCAATTCGCAGTTGCGCTATTTCAAATTGTCCTAAGATAAGCTGGACATGTTAGGGTAAATGGTTCTGAGAAAACGATAATGATCCATATATGCAATAGACTCCAGAAACCGTGTTCTCTATTTCTCGTTGGAAAAAGTAGAAGGAGGCAATTCAAGGACTCAATTAGCCCGGCATTCAGGAGTAGTTCTATAGAGTAGCTAAACTCTGAGGTGCACTACAAACAACATAGAAAATCGGATGAGCCACCCCTAAGGGAAAGCGGCTCAACAGATAAAAAATAAGGACGAGGATTGGCGGAAATCAACATCAGTCAAACGGGCAAAAGCGGATAACTGAGCCTGAAGTTCAAATGTAAATCTTGCTGAGTCGTGGGCTGGAAACTCAGCTTGAAGGTGTTAACGCGAGACTGGTGGACTGGACAACGAAGATTGTTACTGTCCTTAGCTGTTGCGCTTCCTTTTGCCCATAGGCCAAAATCTATCGGCTGCTTTGTGGTTGGCCCTCAAACAAGCAAACATCCACCACAGCCCCCGAAGGGGTTGAGAGATTACCGTAAACTGTAGACCCAGTGACAACTGGCGAAGTGATAACCGGGACTAACTTTTTGCAGAAAAAAATGCTTTGTTAAACGCATTTCTGTCAAAATATTAGACTGGCAATCCAACACTATGTCTGAAACGTGTAAATCGATTCTAAGCCCACTTCCTCGAGTAATTTCAGATATGCATTCGCTTACGTTGAACAGATACTGTATTGAAAAATAAGGCACAAACAGGTTGCAGGCATTTACTCCATAGGGTATCCGCCGCCACGTGACATACTACGTCGGAAATAAGAGGCTGGAAACTGTCAAGCATCCAGAACATAAACCGAGGCAGTTGACGTAATAGGGACCTGAACATGCGGTAGTGTAATACAGGGATGAAAATTCACATCACTGGGCTATCACGAACTTGTAGTAACACCAGCATGATCATTATCATTATTATCATCAATATCATAGACGGCAATACATCAGTTATAGTATTCCAAGTAGGATACACAAGATAACATTCATAATGTTCCTATGGTCGAATTCGAAAAATCGTTCATTGAAATGCCTGTTCTGATGTCAATTCCGCACGTACTACCAATCGGATAGTTTAAAGGAGTCGCAGAGTCAAGGTTTCGATTAGAGTTGTTCTGGTAACACAACAAACATCACGTACCGCTGATGATGAGCCAACTAAATTGAAATCGCCAAGCTGGTAAGTAATACAGTTTCAAAGCCCAGAAGAGTAGTAGTTATCAGCATTCGTATACCTAGATCAGAAAACGGGGAGAATTTGAAGCACCGTTTAAAAGTAATTGGTCATAAGTCTGGTCGATGTCCGCTCAAACAATAGAAGGAAGCCAAACCCTAATAAATAACCGAGTTATGATGCACACAATCAAACCGATAGTTCACGACAAATTGGGGCCTAGTTTGGACTCAGGACGTAATGCCAATAGTGTTATCCGCTCCCTCACAACCAATGATTCTACGAGAAATGTTCTAATGGAACTTCGATCCTCAACCCAAAAGGCGACCTTGTTCGAATCTCGGTTATCTTTGATAAGCCTTAACTGATGAGTAGTCCAAACAACGGCGAAAGTGGTCATCGTAGAATGTCGAGTTGAGCATACGGATGCCACGAAACAATCATGCTATGACAACTTCCAACCGGTTTAGCCGTCTCCAGTGCGAAATTGAAAATCTGAAGTAGACTGTGTTCAATCAAAAACAATAAGGTGTTTGCAGGTCGTGCCAAATCAAAACCTTGTTATTGCTTCACTATTATTGCACACGTTATACTGACTGATTTTGTCTTGCTTGGATTGATTAACAGAAGTGGTCTGCGTGAGAATTGAAATAATGATATTATCTATTGAGATACTGGTTCGATGGTTAGGGAAACTAACGCCAGTTTTCACCTACAAAACAGACTTAGCTCTGTTCAATAGATTAATGGCATCGATGGTAGTTACAACCAGCAGATGGATTGAATAAATTGGAGGATAGAATTTATACAATTACGTTCGATCACAACGTTTACAATCGGGTGAACATCTCCGTCCAACCTCTTGTCCGGCAGCCTAAGCATTAGTCACAGGTGGATGTGGCTGGAGGTTTGGACATTACTAGTTGGTCACGGTTCACGTGAAAGCAAAGGTACAGTTGTCAACATGATAGTCTAGCAAGTATGTAAACAGGAGTTTAAATCCCATCGGGGCAACATTATGTACTACGGGTGAGTTCTCACAAAAGCCAGCCTCGAGCCTAGTGCTTCTTCTTGAAAGGGACCTGCCGCAAAATCTTTGAATATGAGAGCTGTGACCAAATGTGAACAATGTTCAATCTAATCAATCATGTGAATGCTAATGGATAATGATAATTACCGAATCAATAGTTCTGGTATGGCCATATCGGATAGAAACTGGCTCATTTCACTCCGAACGGACTGTGGTAATAAAAAAGCATGATGAACCAATAAATGCGACCAGCATAAAATACTTGACGATTTTGCAATCTCCTGTTCATGATTGCGGATTTTGTCTGAAGATCTTGTATTTCTGAACTGATTGTGCCAAGATCTTTGTGGAAATTAGACAAAATAGCTTCCATCCGCTGGAAACAAGAAAAACCGTATGCTTGTGTAATACGTTAAATAACTGGATTACCTGTAGAATGGCATCGCACGCAGTTATTTGTTTGTGTAGACTGGCTACCTCCGGACCAACAGATAAATCTACCAGTGTCACAAGGAAATTAGAAGAAAAACTTACATTTCTGGATTAACTGTTCCTCCAGCACCAGAAGTTCATCGTCCACCTGAGCGGCATATTCACGCAAATCTACACTCTGTAGTACCCATCAGTGAGTAATCCATAGCAATAATGAAAAAACATACGGATTTGAATGCGATAGCTTCTATTTCTGTCTTCAGTTGGTCGTTCAGAGGAACTAAATACGGAACAACAAAACAAATCCCACGTCAACACACAACACTAACCATCTGAACCTGGCATAGTTCACGCGCCTTTTATTGTTCTTGTCTGTCAAGCGGAAGCTACAAATGGATATAAGAGAGGAATTTCAAAAAACTGTGGCATACACAAGTGCCGCCATATAGCCTTGACAAGAATGTGTATTCAATTAGTCAAACAACGCAAAACTTATACGGTTAACAGGTCATACAGTGCACACTCTAACTGAACATCCTCTCCTGGATGGTTTAAAGAGGCTCAAACCTAGATAGACGAGAGAACCGAAAGCGACCAACCCAGTCACAGTTCCGGACATCCGTTTTGGTTCCCATGTATCGTAAATAAAAACGAGTGAAACCGAGTGGCGTATTGCGTTTTAACGTAACATCCACCAATCCGGTTGGCGGGACCCAGCGACCGGTTAGCCATACTGAGCCCAGATCAACTCATCAATCTTACCGCTGTCTGACAACAGAAATGGGTTTCTAAAGAAATGCCCGGGAGCTTCAACACAAATGCTACTCCGGTTAAATGAACAAAAGCGCCCACGATGGTAAACTAGTTGAAGCTGTCCTAGTAGGTTCATCCAAAGCACTTAGACAAGTAGATCATCGATCACTGAGAAGCAGGGTACACACGGCTTTTGTCCTTTGAGAGCAGTTACCAGGTGGGAAATTGAAAGGCTACTTCAGATTCGGGGTTCACAAGACTCACCTGATGAATACATCTGGAGTGTTAAAATGGCAAGCCAGTCAGGAAGGTTCCCAAGTTGACACTTCTCTTGTAGCCACTTCCGCTGCGCAGTTTGGACCCTCTGGAAGAAGATGGTTCAAACAAGAAAGGCATGAGCCTGAAGAATGTGAAGCAAAAGGTCTCAACTGAGGAGTCTGAAGGAGAGTTGCCGAAATATTCAACACCAGTCTGTGATGAAAAGGTCTCGAAGAAGACCGCGACATACGGCACTGACCATGAAGAGGGCTGCTATATCAGTCTTATTCAATTAAGTTCTGGTGAAAACCATAGAAACGTTCACACGGACTTGGAAAAAGGCTGACAAATGAGTCCACAACCCTGGGATTCTTAAAGCTCTGCAAGGTAATCTTGGGACTCCATAATGTATTCTGATTTACTGTCTCTGCTGGCGGTGTAGATGAATCAATTGAGATAACAGAATCTGATGTCAGCTACAACCTTCCTCGTTTGACTTCAGGAAACAGAAAAAATTCTTTCCGCAGCCGTTGGGCACTACACGGCATAGGCCTCCAAGTCAACTACGCTCTCGCACACTCAAACTTATGCTTGGACGTGCTATCGATTGTCAGAACCTGAAGATGACCAAAGAATATATACCGCCCTAAGAGGTCGGTGCACATTGCTAACTCAAGAAGACCATCACTATCAACGTCTTACCGAGCGCTTTGTCACTGATCCAAATAGCTTTTTCCCGCTTGTAGCGTCAACTCTGGGGTTCCTTAACTCTTAGGTCCACCAGGCCCTACTAGCTCTGAGACCGAAGCCGTTAATGTCCTCGCTGAGTTTTACAACAGCACTTTTTACGCAGTCACCTTCAGTTTCTCATGTTCTCCCTGATAATGAAATTGATGGCACTTGCATTGTGGATACTTCTTCAATCGTGGTGTTGGCTAAACTCAGAGGCCTTAGAGACAGCTATCCTCGCCTCGACAGTATACCTCTCAAGGACTTAGGTGAAGCGGCTGAGAAACTTGCTGACCCACTTTGCTTACTGTTTACGCAATCTCTGTCTTTCAAAGAACAGTATCCAGCAGCTGGAAACTCGCAGAAATCACACCTGTTTTTCATGGTAGTAGGCGTGATTACCCCCAGAGATAACAGATTAATCACCCTACTGTCGAGCGTCTTGAAACTGTTAGAGGCGCTTGTATGCGACTCTATTTTTAAGTACCTCACCTCTCGTGAGTTCCTCTCCAATGTACAACAGGGATTTTGCAAAGGCCGTTCGTGTACCACAAATGTGCTAATAGCACCGATCAATGGACTAAAGTAGTTTATCAAGGCTTGATCAAAGGCATTCGACCGTTTTAATCGGTAAACTTTCTCATCATGGGGTACAAGGCAATCTACTTCAATAGCTTGAGTCACATCTTGCTAATCGTCTGTACAGGATGCGCGTAAACGGTTCATTTTC
The DNA here is from genome assembly GCA_014338405.1 of Paragonimus skrjabini miyazakii. Classification (NCBI taxonomy): domain Eukaryota; kingdom Metazoa; phylum Platyhelminthes; class Trematoda; order Plagiorchiida; family Troglotrematidae; genus Paragonimus; species Paragonimus skrjabini miyazakii. Next base: position 50,803 of record JTDE01003514.1, read on the forward strand.
TATCTGCAGGACTAGCCACAGTAGGGTATCCCAATGTTCAATTCCTGACCCGCTACTATTTTTGAAATTTATCAACGGCCTTGCTCTTTTAACCACCTCCCCGTTACTATTGTTTGCTGATGACATGAAAATTTGGCGTGCCGTCAACACTACCAACGATTCTTTTATCTTACAGAAGGACCATAACAATCTACTCGATTGATCTCGAGTGAACCGACTTGACTTTAATGCTGGCATAGTGTAAAGTTATGTCCAGTTACAGTTCTCTGGACACCACGTACCACCTTAATAGGTACCCGCCTCAGACAGTTCTTGTAGAGGACTTAGGAATCATTGGTTCGTACACTCCCTCGAACTCTCTAAACGCTAAAGCAAATGCGAAAAAGGCTGGTAACACCCCGATTTTATTGAAACGTCTTTTCGGACAGTTCAATCACCGTTCGTTTCAGATCATTTACACCTGTTTTGCTCGATTGCATCTGGAGAAGAGAGTTGTGATCTGACCACCATATCTCCAAAAGGACAAGTTGATCCTGGAGACTTTGCAAGGTTGTACCACTAAGGCAATCCGGGGCCTGAAAACTAAGCTGTATGAGGAAAGACTTAAATCTCCGAACATGTACTCTTCACAGTATCGTCGGCTTACAGGTGACTTGGTGTTAACTTTTTTTGATAATGAATTCCCTTGATCATCTACGCCGGTTGATGCTCAACGGGGGTAATGGCATGATACAGAGTGGCCACTCTCTAGAACTGGAATTCTAACATAGCAGACTGGAATGCAGACATGGCTTTTTCTCATTGCGCGTTTGCAAGGCTTGGAATGCTCTACCTGACTATGTAGTTTCTGCTAATTCCATAGCGATTTTCAAGGGCCACCTTGACCAACATCTATTACATTAGTTCGGATACTGCACCTTTTCCCCCACTTCGACCCACCGCTGAGAAACTTTGGATTCTACGCATCGAGATACGGAATTCTCAAAAGCTCTAGCTTTGTACTTCTGCCTCCAACCCATTGAATCTCGATGCACAGAACCTAAAGTTTTCCAGCATTGGGTCGAAATGGAGAAAAAAGATGCAATATCCGCACTAATGCAATAAATGTTGGCCAAGGTGACGGGTATGATAAAATTGGTAACAACAATAAAAAGAGATTGTGAACGCGTCTGAATTGGTGAGCCCGAATTATAATCAATTTTCTTTCAGCACTTTTGTTTCGGTTCACTACGAACTGGTGAACCTGAATAATGAATTTTCAGTGGTCTTCCTTAGGTCGCCATCACAAACTGGTGAACCTTATTACTGAGCTTTTTGTTCGAACGTCTCACTCCTGCTTCGTTATTACAAATTGGTGAACCCGTTCCCAACGCTTTCTTTCGGCGAATTTTTGCCCCCACTTCCAACATGAATTGGTGAGTCCGTTCCATTTGCTGAGTTCTCCCAACCTATCATAAGCGTGACCCCCAATTTGAACGCGTTCATGATCTCTGTTCAGTGTTGTTACTAATTTCATTATACGCGTCATTTATTGTCACTACTCCTAGGTTTATCCGCCTTTGCCGTCTTATACGTATTTTTATGCTGCAGCGGCTTATGCACAGGGTTACTGATGACACTGCAATCTCCGATTTCCAGTGGTTACTATATTACGCCATCGCTTAACAGTCCTCGCTCATCCAGTTGCCCCAATTGTCAACCACGCGTATAGCGATGAGTACGCATTTAACCTGTGCCCATGACCATGCACACAATTTTAGCGCCATCAAACACATGCCTAAGTATTTGCGTAGGTTTTTGATAGTTTTTACTTGCATCCGTTCCATCTGCTGTCTACATCGTTGCATAGCTGCAAACTTAATCCTATTCGAGATCGTTTCTTGTGCACGCTGTTATCACTTAGTCGTATCAATTCATGTTGGTCTCCTCGTACACTTACGTAACAGTGTGCATCAGCCTAACTTACCCTGGCTGGGACTCAGTAGCCAACGCAGCGTTCCTGACCTGTCTTGACCCTGAATCCTCTCGCCACATTGCGGTCGACGCACTGACTCAGCATCTGGCCTAGTTTAATATTCACAGGTCAACAAATCTGGTAGCTCTGGTTTTATTGGCCAGTCTTAAGCAGCACGGTGCACGCCTCGGATTAAACTTCTTCGTGGCTCAAACTACAAACGCTTGCTACAAAATCACCCTTCGACAGGTTATTCCCGCAATATATCAGATGTCTCAACACTTACATTAGGCTTCTGGCGCTACGACATCCCCAACATTCAGGACCGACCCAGAAACAATCTGTCGTTCATCCACACGAGTGTAATTTTCTGCCACGGCACATCTCATCCGGCATCGGACTCTGCGACGTCGTGAGCACTGCTTAACGTGGGTAATGCAAGAGGAACACGACCAGCATCACTGTCCTCGCTGCACGGTCACTCCTGATTGTTCATTGGCGCAGAATCACGTTCAATCCCCACTGAGCATTTGATGTGTAGCAACACATCAGATGCTTTTTAGGCCGTACGAAATTGTCTGCGCACGTTTGCAAGGAATCATTCACCCTGTTTGTACAAGCCATGGACATCTCAAGACCAATCTTATTTCCCACTAAACGACTGCGAGAATAACACTACTGGCATCAAACCTACACCATCTACCTCATCTCAATTTAACTGGTGTCCATTCGGATTATCTATCTGAGGGTACCTGCCAGTTTAGACATCGCGTACTATCCCTAGGCGTCATTAATCTACTTGTCGATTTTTAACCCATGCGCGTTCAATGCGTAGGATCCTCCGCACTAACCAGTCTTTAGATTTTTATGTTGATTTCCAACACTTTTACTGTACATCCACAGGAACTATCCACTGGTCACTGACAAACAGTCGGCCTTTTCAAACCTTGAAAGAAAAAATTACAAAACCTTTTGGAAACCAAAAAACCGTTCAAAATATGGCGTACGGTAATCTTCTATCTCCAACGAGTTACTTATCTCTTTCAGACTGCTCGCTCACCGTATGCTTGTTTACATTTCAGACACTTCGGAACGCTTGAACGTTTGTTGAACCTCTAAAGAACTCGTCAGAATACCGTTGAACGGAAATCCCCTCAAGCTCCCATCGTTTAGTCTACGACAGACTTTTATACTGATTGCATTTGTACACCTTGCACTTTGCATTTTTCAGGGTTTTGTTGAAGCCTGGTGGCTTAGATGGAGGTACAATGGTGCTACGTATGTCGAGTCTATGTCAGCACCCAACTGACATCTTGACCGCATCGTCGTGGAGTAACCCAACTAGCAAATTGACTCGGGAAAATTCTACCTGCCCTCCGCACTGTGCCCTATATATACGCATTCATTAGGCTTTAGCACGCATCATCACCGGTATAGCTCGCGACTGTCTCCTTCTCGTGTTAGGCTCTCCACACCACGGTCATCACTCATGCGAACACAGGTCATCATCGACAGTCTTACATGTAAGGACTTGACGACCTCGGAAGCACGCAACTTTCTCAGCCGCATTGCCACATTCATCAGCCTGTTCACTGAGCCCGCCAGTTCACACTATTTCCACATTGGGTTAGTTTCACTCTAGAATGGTGAAGTAGTGTAAGGAGGGGAACCTTCTGGCCTCATGTCTTTTGTGTATGTACTCATGACATCGGGAGTGCCATGACCAAAACCACAAGGGGGTGGCCAACACGTTGACACCTCCGGTTACATGATCGAAAATTGCCTACCGCCACCCTTCTGGGGGGGGCTTGTGTAGTAACCAGCGATCGTGTGGCTTTTCTAAGGATCCCGGCTGCAACCGTGTTTTTCCGCTTGTCTGTTCTGTATGCATGATTCTGTGTATGTTTGCTGTAGCCTGATCTGAACCCAGTGCCACCTTCTCAAGTCGTGCAACTAACTGCACGCAGCGAATGATTGTCCTTTTCCAAACGACTCATCTACCATTCCATTCTTCAAGGTCGTTTAAGCGGGACCTTATCGAGTGTTTGTTAACGCAATCGAAGGCTTCACGCACTTTTCGCTTCGTGCGTTTTGAGTGCCGCCGAGTTGGCTGGAGCCCACCCAGCGCTTCCTTTCATCCTTCTCGTTGTTGCTGCCGTCGGTCCCAGACTAGGCTAGAACTAACTGCTTATTGTATTTTCAAACGTCGCCGGAAATATACGATTTTTTCCAAACCCTACTGCGTTCTTTTAGTTCGATGCCACTTGGGATTACGTTCCGACTGCTCTTCAGGGAAGGAATTTTAAATTGTTAGTGGGTGAAGACCGAGCACATACCCACTTGTCCACTACAGATGGTCTCTTCCGATCATTGCAGCGCGGTTGGATCTTTGGAGCTCATAAGTGCAAGAAACTGAACATCAAAAAACCGCTGGTAACTCGAAATTTGATTTAAATTTTCCCGCTGTTATTGTCAACGCACTTTTTTGCTCCGTTGGTGCCCTGTGCATCAAAAATTGCATTCAATTACTGTTATTAGTACCGGATAACATACCGAATCATTACGTATTGAAACTTGTGGGTTGCAATGTATCTGTTTTATACTGTGTATTGCTTGTTTCTATTGACAATGACATGAGTAAGACCTAAGAGTGCTGGGACTCAATTGACTGGGGCAGCGAGCATTTGCGACCGTTATGGATGCAAAATGTCCGTGCAAAACGGTATGCAGTGCTACCACTGCCAGAAGTGGTATCACTTCAAATGCACTGGCCTCAACGAACACCAGTATAAACAACTTGCTTTTTCTGCTTTAAATTTTATCTGCATGAGCTGCAGGTTTGACGAAAGTCAAGGCGCCGCTTTGCCGCCGAGTAGTCACGTACGCGTCACGAAAAGTGAAGCGACGCAGAAAACCTGCGACTGTAAATGCGGAGCTGTTCTTCTTAGCACTATATGTCCTTCTGTTTCGTCCATGGGGAACAGGATGGAGGAATACCAGCGAACTCTGTCCGAAATGAAGCTGGACCTTCAGTCACTAAATGAATACAGAGCGCTTGCCCTCCCTGGTGTTGCGGCCACCAAGAAGGCAGTTGTCCTGTCAACTGCACATATAGAGGAGGCAGCGGCGAATATGAAAAAAAGCTTTCAGAGAAAGGAGAGTTGTTTTATGGGGTCGCTTCCCACAACGTCTTCACCAACCGAACTAGCCAAGTCAGTCTTAACTTCTTCGTTTTCCCCGGGCGTTACCAATCTCGTACTCGCGAGCAGGCTACGCACCAAAACAACCAAAAAGTCACTCGGCCTTTTGGTAACCTTACCAGCCATGCTGAGTCTCGAGGCAGTGGCGGAAAAATCGGAGGTTCCGAAATCCACCAACGTCCACCTGAATGGCGTTTCTTTCGACCGCTCTCGGCAAGAGAGGACGAAACGGGAGCAGCAGACTAAAACTAAGTCACGAATCACGGCAGACCGGAAATTACAACTGGAGATCAGGGTCGTGGTTTCTGCTTCAGCAGTATCTACTCAGGCAAATGTGCCAATGGAGGGAAGCGAGAACGCTGTTTCCGTAGCCACCATCCCAACGGCCGACGCCCCAAGCACGGGAAAAAGTGTTCAAGACACCACATAAATGCCGTCCTCCGAGTTACCCACGCCAAAAGCCACCAAGAGGTCCCATAGAAAATTCTTTCCTCCAAGAATTCGGAACGATGAGGATGCCGCCTATAAATCAAAAAGCATTTTATTGGCACGCCCCACAAACCATTTCTATTAGGGGCTCCGTAGAACCGCGCACACTGCCTCCCTTCAAACCCCGCATCCAGCAGACAAAGAATTCAAATGTTCCGCGGGTGAAAATTCTCAAACACTCCCCGAAAAAGCGGAATTTAGCAGGTGTTCAGGGGTCGCCAGTTGCGACACCGAAAGTGCTGGCCAATCGTCCTGTAGGAACGTTGACGTACGCACAAGCAGTGATTTCGCGCCCACGGCCTCAAAGGAGGGCCATCAGAACCACTCGGCAGTATATGCCAAGTCCAACATCACCACCCCCTCAATTCTGGGTCTTCTTTTCCAAACTTCCTCACACTTTCCTCTCTCTTTTCTCGAGCGGTCAAGTGGAGAAGTAGCTCTTAAGTGCATATATACGAATTGAGTTTGTTCAATACGTTGCCGGAAACACAGTTAACTCATGAGACACGACCCTACATTTTTGCTTTCACGGAGACCTGGTTTACAAGTGACATCAGTGGCAGTGAACTGAGTGTCCCCGGGTATTCAGTTTACCCAGCTGACTCCGCCCGAGGGAGAACGGGGATTTCCGCGATTTTCCTTCAGCATTGTCTCCCAACACCCACGGCTATCGGTGGATTTCATTCCTCTGATAAATGTGATGCTCTGTGGCTTCGATTGGTTTTGCGTGTCCTAGACTCACTCCTAGTGGGGTTTATCTATCGCTCTCCCTCATCTGACGTCTCTGATGAAGACACACTTCTTGTAAACCTAGACAATTTCCTAGGCTTACAAAACCTTACCCATCTGCTTATAATGGGCGACTTTAACGTATCGAAAATAAACTGGGCATCAGTTTCCCACCAGGAATGTGAAATCGGATTCTCGACCTCCTTGTCGACGCTGATGTGACGGAGAGCGTGGACACAGCATGTCAACGCCCCGACGGGTATCGTTCTGGTCAGACTCTCTCTCTCTCTCTCTCTGCTCGACCTAGTTATCAATAATGACAGCCACCTGGTAGACAGGGTGATCATCAAGCCACCACTTAAACACAGTGACCACTTTCTGCTCATCTTTGATCTTATCTGTAACTGGTTACAACAACCAGTAAAGAAGTCCACAGTTCGAAACTTTAATCAGGCTGATTTTAACGGCCTGAGAACTCAACCAGGTTCACTTTTTTTTACTATGGCTCCGTGGACCAGAACTGCCGTGCACTTCAAAGCGCAATTGAGAAAGCGGACGACTTATTTGTGCCGCGCAAGCTGTGCACTTTCTCTTATCGGCCACCTCCTCCGCGCAGAATACGTCGTCCCCTCGATGACCGTTCCTACTTATTCGTGAAGCATAAGCTTATGAAAATATCGGAGGACCTAAGCGCGTTCCACGTTGTTTGAACTAGGTGTAGACGGGAAATCCGTGAGCACACCAAACTCGTACAAGAAAAGGTCCTCCTCAGAGCCCGCGGGAACAAAAACTTATTTAAGCACATGCGACGACTAAAAAAGAATAAACCCTCGGCTCTTTCTCCGCGACTTCCTGAGGGGGAGACCTCGTCTGACTCCCTAGTTGTGGCCGAGTTATTCAGGGAGTACTACTCGATAGTCTACAACGTCGAACTACCGGTTTGGCACCCTATCACTCCATTGCAGAATTTCCAGCAACCACTGATTACCGCTGAGTTTTTTGTGCTAGAAGTTGAAGACCTTTTATCCAGGGTCAATTCATATAGTGCAATGGGTGCTGATAAGATCCATCCCAGAATTATCAAAGAAGCAGCTACAAATCGGGCAGAACCCTTTTACAAGCTGTTTAAACAGACACTCCAGACTGGCATGCTCCCTAGCGCATGGAAAGAGGCGACGGTCACACCAATATTTAAAACGGGCGACCGGCACTCTCTGGTTAGCTATCGGCCAATTAGCCTTATTAGCAATCTGTGCAAGACAATGGAGCGCTTATTAAAGCGTGCCATCCTCAATTACTTCTTATCAAACCGTCTTTTTCTTCTACCCAGCATGGCTTCCTTCCTAACCGGTCATGCATAACTAACATGCTTATTTTCATGGATAGTCAGACGGAGGCCAGAGACAATGACCTCATCTCAGATGCCATCTTTTTGAATTTGCCAAGGCTTTCGACCGTGTCCCACACGGCCACTTGAAACACAAACTGGAAGCCTATGGTATTCACGGATAGGTTGTTCGCTGATTGTTTCTTTCCTCGATAATAGGAAGTTTAGAGTCAAAACCGGATCAGACCTTTCATCTCTCTCATTCATTTCTGCGGGAGTTCCTCATGGGTCAGTGTTAGGTCCTCTACTACTTCTGATCTGCATCAATGACCTTCCGGGAAATATTTCCAGCAACGTCCTCCAATATGCCGATGACCTAAAAATCTGGAATGCCACTGATCCCAGTACACTGCAGATTGATCTTGACGCGATTAAGCGTTGGTCGGACGACTGGAGTCTTCCATTAAATGACAATAAGTGCGCACATATGTCACTCGGTGGAGACTCTGGCAATGCCTTCGTGATTCATAGTGCACACGGCATAGTGGATGTCATGAAAATCGATCTGAAGAATCATCTGGGCATCTGGTTGCCGTCTAACTTATCGTTCGCTCATCATCATGAGATTTCGACGAAAAAAGGATTTGCCGCTCTTAGGATGATCAAGCGCACTTTCCCCGCATAGACAGGAGAGCGTTTCAAACGCTTCACGGGATACATATAAGACCGCTCCTCGAGTATGCAAATCAGGTCGTGTATACCGGCCTGAAGAAAGACACATTAGCTGTTGAGCGTGTCCAGCGCGCGGCTACCCAACTAGTCACAGGCCTAAGAAATGTCGCGTACGAGTCCCGACCTGAAATTCATGATCTATACCCACTTTAATTTCGACGACTCCGCGGTGATTTAATTCTTACACACTTCTTCTTTAGAGTAGGTCTCGTTGAACAGTTCTTCATCATAGCAAATAATGACGGCCGACGAGGACATAACAAGAAGCTTTTCAAGCTTCGTCCACAGACCTTCCTTAGGCAGCAGTTCTTTTCTTGCAAGGTTATTAACCTTTGGAACAGTCTTCCTCCTGAGGTCGTTAGCGCCGATTCTAGCCAACGTTTTAAAACTGCACTTGACTCTCATTTTCAAAAAACTATTATACAGGTAATCTGACTTCGTTTCTGGTATTTACTGTAATCCTCAAGAACGGTGCTACACCATGTTTTCAATGACTGCCTTTCATATCAACAGACGCCTGCTTGACGCTGACCAAGAAAAACTGACTGGATCCGGGAACCTCGGGCCTCTGCCTCGAACCCGTGTATCAAAAGCTGAATCATTGGTACTCGTCACAATTCCTGTGAAATAAACTGAACGGACATGGTTTGATCATCAGGTCGTACATACCGGCCTGAACAATTGTTATAACCATTGGAACTGCCTTCCTTCCGGGGTCAGTTCAGTTCAGTTCAGATCACAGGACTTGAGGCTAGTAGCCGGTTGATGTCCAGTTTCCTGCACCAGTGAACTCAGATGATCCCACCGTGCTGCGACAAATGGAGAAGCAAAACTTCCCCTCAACAGTGTTTTGGAATCTTCAGTGGTATGTAAAACACAGTATATTATTGAAAGAGCAGCGAGAATATCCCCGGTCAAGTCCTCAACAGGACCATGCAAGCGATCTTTCGGGTGCCAAAGGTTGAATGATGGAGGGAAGCGGTACTGGAATCACCGTCAGCAATCATGGTATACTCAGATTAATAGACAGGATCAAAGCCAATGCTGGTGCTATCACATCTCCATCGGACTCCTGGATGACAACAAAAATACTTCCTGGTTTTGATAAAAGAAGAAAGCTGAGAGACAAATAACTAATAAAGAAGTCCTACGCAAACTGTCTATAACTGGTAATAAAGAGGAGTTGAGAATCACTAAAATAAAGATGCAGACAGAGGAAAGAGAGAGGGTTGCCATCAGGTTAAGTAGATCCTGATCACCTTATCACTCTGTATCCGGAAATAATGCCAACCAACAAGCATCAAGCTTACGCTTAAAGTCGGTAACCGTGTTGGCCAACACCACCTCCGACGGTAATTTGTTCCAACTGTTCACAACTCTATATGCGAAAAAGTTGGCTCGGATTTGAGTCTTAGCTTTTCCTTTCACAATATTCCAATCGTGCCCTCTCGGCGATGAATCTTAGTTGCGAGTAAACAGCTGCTCCCCTGCCTCAAGTAATCCTCTCAGGATTTTAAAAACTTCGATAAGGTCTCCTCTTTTTCGTCTTCTTTCTAAGGAGAAGAGACTATGGTGCTTAAGTCTGCTGGAGTAATCCATTCCCCGAAATTCTACAAAAAAATCGTGAACCTACGTTGTACCCTCTTTAGGACCTTAACATCCTTGACCAAATAAGGACACCAGGCCTGCACACAGTACTTTAGATGCGGTCTCACGTAAGCCTTATACAGAGGCACAAGAACGCCGGGTTTTCTTGAGGCCACTGTCTTCTTCAGTTGATAGAGTGCCCGATTTGCTTTACGGGCTGCAAACATACCCTGAGTTGACACCTTGAAATCTCCAGTGACCTGTATTCCTAAATCCCTCATCTCGGTTGTTTTTTTAATGAGCACACGTGACTCAGACTCCCCTATCCACCTGAGAGTCCTCGGTCTCGACTCCCGTAAATTGTCTACATTTCGCAAAATTTAACTAGAGTTCTCAGTCAACTGTCCACCGATGAATTTCGTCAAGGTCTCGCTGCATTAGAGACTCGCTCGGGTGTCCCACGAGTAGGGATGTAGCAGGGACTGCTGATCCTCTTCGCCAGATCATTTATGTATATCAGGAACAGCAGGGGACCTAAAAGTGTGACTTGGAGCCCTCCACTTGCATACAGAAACTCTTATTATGCAAGAACTCCTTCACCTATGCCAAAACACCTAGAGATATATCAAATGCTTCCAATTTTAATACTAAAAGTCTGTGATTCACGGAGTCGAAAGCCTTTTTAAAATCCCAGTAACAGACCTGAACATAATCTCCTTTTTCAAGCCGTAGGGTAATCTCATCTAAGAAAGCCATTAAGTCAGAAAGGCAAGATCTCTTACTAATAATGCCATGTTGCTGAGCCGCCACTAGTCTATATTTGGTGACATGTTGCGCTATCTTATCCCTTAAGATCCGTTCTAGCACCTTCAATACAACTGACGTAAGGCTCACAGGCCTGTAGTTTGAGGCTTCTTCCATACTCCCCCCTTTGTATATCGGTGTGACAGCGGCTACTTTCCAATCCGCGGGTAGTTTGGCTTCACCAAGCGATTTGTTAAATAAACTAGCCAAGGGAGCAGCCAATACGTCCGCAAATGGTCTTAAAATTGCAGGGTGAATGTCATTTGGGCCCGCTGCCTTCGCAACATTCAGTTTAGCCAAATGACCCCGCATCTCTCCAGCAGTGACTACCGCCTCCTCCATAATGGGTACATCAGGCACGAAGTCAACGTGCGGTGTCCTGCCACCATCCCTTGTATTCACCCTCTCACAGAACTGGAGCAACGCTTGGGCCTTCTCTTCATTAGTGGACGCGTTATCTCCTTGTTCGTTACGGATGCACCCAACGGACACTCGGAGGGAGGCTTTGGACTGGACGTAATTATAATACGCCTTTGGGTTTTTGCTTGGCTCGCTGAGCCAAGTTCTCCTCATATGCCAATCGGCACTCCTGCTGAATCTGACTGGCACTGCGCTGCGCCCGTCTGTAATCTAGATAACGCTTATGTCCGCCTGTGCGTTTGAATCTCTCCCAAGCCTTACGCTTCATCGTTTGAGACTTGCGCGATCTGCGCTTCCACCATGGTGGTTTCCCGCGGTGGATAACCCTCCGAAGTGGAGCGAACTTAATAGTCAATTCCAGTAAATTGGTTTTGAGCTTGGCCCAAATCATCTCAACATCGTTATCTTGCCCAAGTTTCGGCCATGCTTTTAATTCCGCCTCCTTGGTCATTTTGTCAATGTTAATTCCCCTGTAGGCCCGACGCCAATTATCCGGGGGTTTAACAGTCGCTAACGCGAATGTCAGGCTAATGACCTTATGATCGCTCCGACCAACAGGATGTCCGATCTCATGGTTATCTATTTCATTCGGATTCCTAGTTATCACCAGGTCTAACACAGCTGGTGTCTGGCCAGGTCTCCATCGGGTGTGTTGATTTACGTGCCGAACCAGGGCTTTGGTGTGTAGGAATTTAAGAAGAGATTTGCCGAACGACCGTCTCGGTGCATGCTTCTCTGTGCAGTCAACTCCGGGTGCGTTGAAATCTCCAATGACAAGGATCTTCTGTGCTCGGCATGCATGATCACTCAGTGCTGCCAACAGCTCATCATCCTCGGCTTCTGTCGCCAAAGGACTCCCAAAGAAGCACGCGACCAACACTGTTACGTTCAGCAATTGCACGAAACAAACAACCACTTGCAAGTTGGGTGTTATAAGTGCGCCACTAGAAGCAAGGACCCTCCTCCAGTCCTTCCATCCTGTCGATCCGCCCGGTATATACAATATCTATGTGGACAGGTTTTAAATGCTCATCTCCGGCTTCAGCCACGATTCAGTAACCGCTATGAAATCCGTATCTGTGGTGACCGTTCGGATTTCTTCCCACTTGTTTCCAACGCTGCATGCGTTAGTGCAGACCACAAGTAGTCTCCCCCTCACCTATTCTCCTTGAGGTTAACTCGAGGTTGTGAGGGGAGGCGAACTCGGACGTTACGTCCGAGAGCCTACCCCATTTTGGGGAGTAGTAGCAACCAACTGTTTCTGAGTAGACCGGCCCTCCGCGGCGGCCCCTACCGTAACCTGCTTTGATCTACGTGCCCCTTCTGAGTCATCGTGTCCACCCTCTAAGAAACTACTGGATAGACACAACAATGTGTTAGATTTGAAGGAGGACTCTTGGACACCACCTCCGTTTGGAGCACACGTGGAGATAATTTTCGACATGCAGCTTGGGTGAGGGTAAAACTTTAATTGGCTGACTCGCTGGAAACGTTACATCTATCCTCGTCTTAGATAAATTATCTGGAGTTACTACAATCCCCCCTTTCGTAGAGTCTGATGGTCCCTGCAGATGACAGGAAACTGTCTCTATGTCGAAGGTTAGCAAACTCAGCCAACAAAGATCTAGGTTCCCGGATACTCGAGTCAGTTTTCTGCAATTTCCCTGACCTCAGAACCGTCTTAATCCCCACATGCTCTCGGATGTTTACAATTCGCAACAGGTTGACCACATGGTATCGCATGGCTTGCTTCCGTTGTCGGCCTTTCCTCATTGCCGGTTCTGGTATTCCAGGAATTACTACGTTTCGCCCTCTACCGGTGGCTACCTCGCTAGCCTTTTCCAAGCGTTCGATGGTCTTATCCATGAAGCATCTGCCATCCTGTAGTGACCTAAGTATCCCTGCCTGTTCATCCACCCTCTTCTGAAGAGCTGTCAGAGTATTTAGTTGATTGACGCGTTTTTTGCCTACCGCTGTAGCGGTAGGAGATGCTCTACGCTTTCTCTCCGGTGTTTTGGGACCTCTTTTCATCGTTTCCGCTGCCTTAACATTTTCCGACCTATAATGTCCCTGAGGTTTTTCCCCTGCTTCATCAGCCTCTGTCTGAAAATACCTCGGGACGCGACACACAAGCAGCGCATGTTCCCCCACCTGGCTTAGAGCTTGTTCCTCCTCATGTTGACCATTGCTAGGCGAATCCCCATTCACGCGTTTCTTAAACTTAAACTGTCCTTTGGGACCAACGGCATTGAGAGAAGATTATCTACTCTTGTGCCCCAGGATAAAAGCGATACAAACAGGGCATACCCATCTCAGAACCGAATGTTCCGCATACAGCATGTAAGCACGGTCTTTTAGTTTACTGCACTTCGGGTGAAACCGAACGTCGCACTTGCCACAACAAATACCAGTCTTCACCACTTCCAAAGAGCAGCTGTGGTTACCGCACGGAAACTTATTTAGCTGGGGCCCGATCACGTTATTACGAGTAACTTTGCGAGATGATCTGGTGATCCTGGACATTACAGAACGCGATAACAAGAAAAGAAGTGTATAAGACCTAATTAGGTCTT
>JTDE01003514.1:66698-77620 GCA_014338405.1 Paragonimus skrjabini miyazakii
ATGGCATCCGAGATATGGCCATTGTCTTTGGCGTCTGTCAGGCTATTCAAGAAGATAAGCATATTGGTTATACATGACCGGTCTGGATGAAAGTCATGCTGAGTACAAGAGAAAAGATTATTCGGGAAGAAATGCTTGAGGATAGCGCGTTTCAACAGGCGCTCCATTACCTTGCATGGGATGCCGATGAGGCTGATCAACCGATAACTCGCAGGGGAATGACGATCTCCTGCCTTAAATATGGGTGTGACAACTGCCTCTTTTCATGCCTCCGGAAGAGTGCTGGTCCGAAGTGTCTGTTTAAACAGACTATGGAGGGGCACCGCCAAACCAAGGACCGCTTCTTTCAGGATCCGAGGATGGATCCCGTCCGGTCCCATTGCACTATAAGGGTTGATCGTAAGCAACAGATCCTCAACGTCGAGCACAGAGAATTCAGCTGTTAGGAGTGGGCATTGGACATTTCTTCTCGGAAGAATCGGATGCCAGCTTGCTGGAACCATATTGTAGACTGCTGAATAGTAATCTCTGAAAATCTCAGCAACTACCTGAGGGTTGGAAGAGGTGTCCCCGTCGAGAAGCCGCAGAGAAAGCGCTGAGGGCTTAGCTTTTCTCTGGCGACGCATGTACTTGAAGAGAACATTTTTATTCTCCCGAGCTACCTGTAGGATTCTTGTCTGTGCATGTTTGGTATGTTGACGGATTTCCCGCCTGCATCTGTTTCGTACAGAGCGAAAGGCTTCTAGTTCATCCGGCTTGTTCGTTAGCTTCTGCTTAGAGAATAGACGAGAACGTGAATCAAGAAGACGACGCATGTTCCGCGGAAGCGGCGAGAGAGATGTGGACTTCTGCAGTTTACGAGGAACAAAGGCCTCATCAGCTCCTGTTCAACGTAGAACGGGATTAGTTTTAGTGACCTATTCAGTGACTGGATTTTGAACTGACTGCTCGCGTTTATACTCTTGTATTGTGTTAGTCCCCTACAGGCAAAAGCATGTGAGGTATGTTGAGTTTTAGAGTAGCCAGCAGCAGCGAAGGAACTAGTGGGGTTGCAACCTTCCGTTGTGCCACAATGGCTCTGCAGGCTGACTCGATCAGTTTAACCTTGGCACTTGGGAACATTTTTCTCCGTTTCCACTGCGTCTTGGTCTCAAAGTTGGCTCAGGACTGCTCCCTCCAAAACATCCAAGAGGTTACAACAGTAGACCTAGCTGATCATCCCTCCAGCGTACAACGACGTCCGTGGAGTACGTCGGCTCCGTTGATAAGGCTGGCACTCAACTGGCATTGAGTACCACGACTGCGCAATCTGCAGCCGGCTTGCGTTGATCTGCTTCGAAACAGCCTCCTTGTTTGCATACCTCATGACCTGAATCGAGTTCTGCGAAATGCAGAACAGTTAAATGACATTACCTTCCGACAGTATCTGTAGTGGGCTCAACATCCGAATGTGATGCCGTGGATTCTGTCAAAAGGTAATGTCTTTTAACTGTTCAGTTGACTTGTCCAGTTGACTTAAGCTATGATCAACGCCTAAATGTGCCGCATGTATTAACGCAAGTAGAACATGGGAGAAATCAGAATGAATTTGTATTTTGACAGTTCAGGATAGGTTATAGAGGTCTCCGTCAGTTCTGGCAAAAATATGAGATAACATACTGACAGCCGTCAGTGAAGTCTGCAGCCGGCGAAAACATGGACCAACAGTCATCGGAATCATAAGCGTCCATAATGCGAAGATAGTGGGGTGGTAGCTGAAATGGTCGAAGTGGGAAGCATGGTTTTCGTCGGATAAGTAGCTAGCATCAAAATTGGTCATTATCCGCCGGCCAAGTGAGTATTAACTTGCGAACACATGGCAAGTTACATTCAAGCATAGTCAATAAGCAATGAACAAAACAATACGCACGCTGTTAACGATAGAGTGGGACGTGTTACCCATGTTTACACCATACCGAAGGTAGAAACAACCACGTGATAACGTAGACCGTTTTCCGCCGGAAGTACTATCAGGGAGGCAGGCTGAACGTATAATTCAGATGCATAACTAACCAACAAACGTGGCGACATGGTTTTCATTAGGGATTACTGTGATGTTTCCTGTATAATGCAATGTAAATGTAACGTGTTTGAAAATTACAAATCCAATTATATCTTCAAAACCACGCGAAAATGAGTATTTCTGTAAGGTGGAAATATGTATTCCATCACGAAAATTCCGATGGAAGCATTTTCAGAACGTAAGCTCGATTAGGAAAGCAAACATTATGCTTTTATCGAAAAAAATGGCGACGCATTTTTCTCAATAAGAGTACAAATATGGGCTGATTTTTTTGATTGCAACAACTATTATACTCGATGAAATCTATATATTTGTCACGTAGTATGTATTTTAACATTTCATGAAAAATTTGAAAAATCTCTTTTCGCGCCTAAATGGCCGTTTCCAACTCATTGTGGCCCTGAAACACCATGCCGGCGAACTGCACAATTGCCAAGTCATTGTAATTATGAAGGCAAATTTGGCTTTACTTGTCCTACTGCCAACAGCCATCTCGAAATAGTCCAGTCATCTTGTTTTCTTTTGAATTTATCGAGTCATTGTGCCATGACATTCGTCGTCGGACGTGCGTTCCATGTCGAACAGAGTCGGACAGCAAAATTATGCCGACTGCATAAAAGGCCATTACTCTGTATGGGGACCTTGAACTTATGGCCCATGAGACTCACTGCGTCGGCGAATGTAAAACGATTTCTGCTTGGGTGACTCGAGGATCACAGGATTTTGTATAAGATCGCCTTCCAAACGTCGGTAGGCTCTGTGTGCAACCGGGTGGTCGTAAATATTTCTGCAATCGTTTCGGTGAATTATTTTAAGTCACTGAAGTTGAAATTTTGTGGCGTGTTTCGGTTCTTAAAACCAAAGCATTCTGTTGCTGGGAGACTGTTTTGCTTCAATGTTCCGAAGACGTGAGCAAGGAATGCAATATAGCTCATTGGCATAGAGATTACTGGAAAAAATAAATAAAAGTTGAATTTTACGTTATTTATTAGGATTAATGATGGAATATAATGAAAATCGATGTCGTATACGTTGAACCGCATGCTTTTGTTGATATTTGAATGGCATAAAGCAGGAAGACGTGACTACAGTTCCGGCGAATGAACCGTTGTTGACACATGAATACGAAGCTTTTTGTAAGGTTGCAAACGTAAGATACGCCAGTAAGCATGTTGCAACGTGGGACTACGCGGAAAAACTGGACAATCCAGTGGTATCTTCTTAGTTGGTTGCTACCACTGTTGCAAACTTTCCACAGAATCATGATTTGCGCTGGGATGCGGACGAGGTGACATGCTGAACCAACGACATCGTAGAGCACTTCCGCTCAAAAACTTGTAGTGATCAGAACTAGTTACTAAATAGACCAGGTAAATGCGAGTGTAACTCACTAGGTTATCGGTGATAACAAAATGAACGAATGAGACAAAATAGTTACAAAGTTCCAGTAAGTTATGGTAATCAAAAGGATTTGACTCACAGGAAAGTGTCCACAAGTGTTCGAGATGACCACCACAATATTCCAAATTACCAGTAACCGGAAGCGGGTAACATCACAGAGTTGCTGTGGACAGCTGAAGCGCGATCAGGGATGCGACGATGTTCGGAATACAACGGAGTCAAAACATTGGATGACAGATCCGTGTAGTATCGTCAGACGATTGCGCAACTGAAAGAAAAACAGATTGACGTGCAAAACATTTGTATTGAATTACAAGGTCACTTTTGTCAATTCCAACAAAATGTAAAGGTGATACGAAAGGTTGTTTTACAAAAATGAAGCATCGCCTGCAAACAAAAATAAGGAAATCTCTACAAACTTACAACCGTTCTGTACAATTGTCCTGAGTTATGTGTCATGCTAAAAAGTACATCCTATTTAGACACTTTGAACAGCTCCGCCCATCTGCCATACCTTACGAATTTTGCCAACCAGCACACCATGCCTAGTCACTTGTAACTTCTCAATTCATCTGTCCTACCCTACGAGTTAAGCCAAACAACACCGTATGCCGAAATACATAGGTCGACATGTAAAGTCACTGAGAACGAACACGAGGGAATATCAACGTGAATTTTCCACTAGACGTTTGTGGATTATGGTATATGGTACCTCCACCTTTCTTCAACACGGGGTATAACCGCTGGTTTCCACGTGTTCTGGGTGTCCTTCCGGATGAGTTAAGCCTTGTATCAGATGAAGCCCTCATAATCTCGTTCATCGAAGCTGATGTCTGCATATGTGAAGGAGCTCACTTTCTTCCGTTATATCGAGTATAATCGTTCCAGGCTATGTTGAGTTAAGTTTTCTTCTGTTAGTGTGCGTGCGGTACACTGTCCACGGACCGGTCTAAGTTGACATCCGTTATGTGTGGTGTGCGGGACTTGGTTCCTCATAATCACTGGAGGAGTGCAAACGATGGCTGAAGTAGAAGTAACTGACAAAATTAAGAGCTCAAAACGTGCACCAACCAGGTGACTGAAGTTGAAGCCACTTGCCACAGGCTGGACAATTAACTATGTCCTCCATATGGATACATTCAGAGTAAAACATCAGTTGATGAGCATCACAGCGGAAGTTGTCTATCTGTACCGATTCACCACGGTATCCATATGGCAATCCTGTTTCAGGCCACTTCACTCGTCTCGGTTGCTTACTGCTTGCAGATATGCCAATGGGGAAGTCGTACAAAGATAAGCCAGTCTTGGCACGTTCTACCATGATACCGGCAAAAGCGATGATGCTGCTGAAATAGGTCACTGTCATGCGGTTGTCGCGGTCATGCAGTTTTTAAAGTATATTATGCAGGACATTATAGTGACGATTGGGGCCGGCCACAGCAAAAGGCCGAAGCTGCGTGCGCACCAACCGTCGAATCGGCCAGTTGTAACCAGCCAACTACCGCTCATAAATGGGATGCGACCTTTGTAAACCGAAATGCAAACCACAAAAATCCCTACCGTAGGAGTAGAAAGGTTTCCAAAACACCGACAGAATGTGTATGCAAGGAAGCCACATTGAACGTGAAAAGTACACTCACAGGTGCCCTTCACGCACGAAGCTGCAATGTTCAAGGTGATCACTAGAGAACCGCTTACCTTGTACTCAGACATTGTTTCGAAGGGGAGACGTGGAGTCTGTCACTTTAGATGTTTTTGGATAAGGTGACTTGCGAACGTGGTCATTCTGTGAAGAGTGTTCTTCGCGCACCAGTCAACATCGACAACCTCACAACGGTCGCATCCATGGGTCGTTTGTATTTCATACTACTGCAGCAGCCACTCGCTGTGGATCCAAATTTTCTGAATGGCAACAGCTAAGACATCTCTTGGATGCATTCTCTTCTTCAATCGTCCGTTTGCATTCTCCCGTCTATTACTCGTGCGCTTGCCGAAGTAGACAACATCGCTTGGCGCATAAATGACACACTTAGGCGTGGTTTACTGCCAATGACACAGCAAATAATTCAGAAACTTCCCATCGGTTCGGCGGATGATATGCAGGTCACGTTTCGTTGTCCACCGTAGCCATTCGGTGGAGGAGATAACGATTGTGAAAAGAGTCCGTTTTTTAACGAACATGACGTGCGAATTTTATTCACTTGTATACTTACCTACGGTATCGCGTAAATGAAAGTAAAGCAAAATGATGTCGCAGCCGAACACCGCATGGGCTGCCTTCATTTGCGTGGCCACCTGATCCGTAGCAAACGTCATCACCGCAATTTACTCGTCTATCACCTCGAAAAATTTCGAATGGCCTACGTAGTAAAGCATACTTCTCACTATGAACGTACCCGTACATTACGGGTTGGCCGTGTCCCATACCATCTGTTACGAGGAACTGATGGAATTTCAAGCTTCAAAATTATGAGGGAAGTCAATGTGAAGGTCAAGGCGGTCGGTTCGTTTCATTGACGTGGGAGAGTACAAAACGTTTTGCCAGTAGTCGTGAAATTGAAGCGACATTTTTGCAAAGAAAGAACTCAGGCTTGAGTGGATTCCAACGGTAGCTCTGAATCTACCTGGAACAACGCCAACATCGAGCTTTGCTGATATTTGTTTTGTCTTCATAACCTCTGGTTTCAATTCAAAATATCATCGGGACAGGCTATTCTGTTTTCTAGCTTCACTGATCGGTACGCGTGCTGAAATCGCGATTTCAATTCACTGCTAGCCTCCTACATTCCCACAATTCCTTGGCTGCATACTCTACGGCCTTTAGTGCCACTGCTTCATTTCCATCAAAGTAGTCAGCCACTGTAGTCTCTGTTTCATTTCACTGGGGTGCCATTTCACGTTACTCTGTCCTCGTGACAGTTCGGTGCCCAGTAGCTAGTTTAAGCTTATTGTTTTGCTTGCTTGTTGGCATTAACGGTAGGCATTTCAATTTACCTGGCATGGCTTCCCAAAACCGCAAATCTCATGTAACAATCAAAGGTGGAGCTGGACTGTGCATTGAGTGTATGAAATCCGTGAACTCTAACCAACAGGGACTATGTTGTCACGGTTGCCAACGCTGAACTCACACGATGTGCGAGCCCCAAGTCACAGGTGCGCTTTATACAACATTATCCCTAGACATTGTTGGTTGTCTAGTCTCCCTATGTGATAAATACAGAGCAGGATTTAACGCAATCCAGTCTAGTGAATGTCCGACTAATGATGCCACTCATTCCCCTATCTGTCCCATTACAATCTATGACGCCCACTCACAATCGGAACAGCTGACGGTTACCTCTTACAATCACCCCAGTAGCAACGTTAAGATTTCTGCTGTGTGACAAGTAGAATAAAAGAACCAATAGAGTTGACCCTTTTGACGTGAATAGCTTGTTAGCCAGGGTAAAATAAACTCTTAATAAAGTTTATGCAAAAGACGAGGCAAGTGATACTAGAAGCCACCTCAAAGACGCTGAGGTTCAGTTTGCTGCTGGTATAAACTCAAGGCTGTCTGATAACCCCTATGGCGTAATCGTTTCCAAGCTTGCAGAATCGCTGGCGACATCATTAATCGAGCGTGATCATTATGCTGGCCTATTGTGGTCCGAAATTTGTGCCGTAACAAGGTTGGAGGAATGCTGCTAGTCAGCTATATTCTAAGTCGGCTGCTCTAATGCATTTTCCTCGCCTAGTGAAGGTAACCTTTCAAAGCCATTAGCACACTAAGATAGCGCTCACGAGAGCACACCAACTTCGAAGTTCTAATATGGCCAACGTCCGCCTAAAACCTATTCTTCCATACCTCAAAGGAATCCGCAGAAGGGAGTCAGAGAACCTCTTTGACGACTCTGATCGAAGTATAATCATATATGGATTGTCAGAGTCGTCTACTTTGGCATCGTCGCCAGATGATGACCTCTCTCAATGACAACTCATCACAGATAGGCTTTTACTAGGGGATATTATCTGTACAAGAGTAGCAAGAATGACAAGACCGAGCCACCTTACCTATCTAGACGCACTAAAACTGCTGAGAGTTGAAGTTCTCACGGCCGACATGTCCAATGTGGTTTTGAATGCATGGCACTGTCACCAGTTGAATGTGCCTAGAGATATTCAGGTTCACAGAACGTTTCCCAGAAAACTGAGGCAACTTAGAAGATCGTCGCTTTCATTTTCAACCCTCGAACCGATAGTTAGTGTCCCAGCAGGTAGTGACCTTCCAGAACAAGTTCTCTCAAAAAACGTGCTCTAGCCTACTCCCTGCGAGTCGGCCTTGGCCCATGTGTAACCAAACCTTTAGCAACACTAACGGTAGTCGCTCGTCCGCGGGTCACGTTACCATATAGTCGAATGGTAACACCTGGGACATTCGTAATAAACCAAAGTGACTGGAACTGCATTTATATTAACATTTCCAGTTCGGCGAACAAACTTCCGGGACTGAAATTGCTCCACTTTGAAAGGAAATTCGACATTATAGCACTTACAGAGACGTGGCTGCGGCCAGACATAAGGGACGTAGAAGCAAACCTACCTGAAATGAATGTTTCAAGAAGGGATAAGACCGATAAGCGGGGTGGCGGAGTAGCACTGTACCTGCCTAATAACATAGACCACGTAGAATTAAACGATCAAATATTTCGTCTAGTACCCGAGTCCATTTGGGTACGCATCCGTCTTTGTTCTAATAAGCCCCTCACCTGAGCTATTATCTATCGCCCGCCCGCAAGTGACACGGTGTTTGACGGCAAATTAGCGGCTGCTTTACATAAAGCCATCGAATTCACTTCAGGTAGAATTTTGATACTATGTAATTTCAGTCACCCGGATACCGATTTCAAGGCTCTGAACGTACACTCTGGTCGGGACGCTTCTTTTTCCGCGTCGTTTCTACAAACCACCATTGAATTAGGGTTATCCGAAAATGTAGTAGAACCCACCATATGGCGCCAGGATTTTGCACCGTCCAGTTTATACCTAGTCTTAACTAACGAGCCTGGTTTAGTTGAGAACTTCAACACTGAAATGCCCCTAGGTTGCAGTGATCGCGCTCTACTTTTGTTCCCATTTATTTATACCTCTTCCAGAGTGGTAGTTGATACTCCAACACTACGCAACTACTTTAGGGGGAAATCCGTGAGTATGAACGACCACGTTTTGACGGCCCTTCGGAACTTACCATCGTTACTCTCCTTGGAAGTATTTTGGCATTATATTAAAGCCACTATTAACAAGGCGACTAACTTACTTGTTCTATTAAGAATTAATAAAAGCAATAGGCCGCCCCACGGTATTCGTAGATATAGGGAAAACTTATTTCTGATAGGCGTTATGCATGAATGCAAATCAAATTAACCCAGACCTCGGAAGCTTACAACCAATGTAAGCATATAAGAAACAGGTGTAACGAGGCTGTTCGTACTGAAAAACATTAATTGCAATCCTTAGCGGTAGCCCGATTAAGACAAAACCCCAAATGGTTTTATAAACAGTTGGCTAAAAAAGCTTTAGTATAACCGGTCTGTGGACGGATTCTGGCCTGACTAACACCAACCAGGAGGCAGCGGAAATCACTTCAGATACCCTTGTAAAGGTGTTCCTGGAAAGTTACATCGCAACTATCTTGTTTTTCAATTGCGGAACCCCTACGTCCAACGTTCTGTCGCTGCGTGTAATCGACAGAACGTAAATATCTCTGTAATCCGTCAGTTAAAAAATTTTCTTTCGTTACCAATATTGTTGTAATGTTGTGGAATTTTGCGGTTTATTAAAATCTAGAATTCTGTAGCTACGGCATCGTTTTGTTTTAATCCTCCGAAGAAGTAAGCGGAGAATGTGCGGTAGTTCAGTGACGGAGATTGATGAAAAAGATAACCAAAAGTTTCACACCACGTTATTTGGGAAAATTGATGGTGGAATATAATGGAAAAATATCTCATACATGTGGAAGCATAAGGTTTTACAAAATTTTGAATGTGATACAGCGGGAAAACGTTATTATATTTCCATCGAATGAAACACTGTTAAAACATGGGGACTAAGCTATTCATAAGGCAATTACCTGTTTTTTCGAGAATCGGTTCGAAGGTCATTCAAAATGCACAAAGGCCATTTTGGCGCAAATCCTCGTTTTTTAAATAATTTTGGAAATTTTAAAATGGAATTTTTAGTCAAAGTACCTACAGTATATCGATAGTAAATAAACAGCGTTAATGGGAAAGTTGAAATACACCGATCAAGTCTCAAAAGTATTGGTTCGGTGACGAAAAATGTTTCCATCATTTTTCATGAAACTAACGCACTATTGGCGTTAATTGGCTTTTGTAAGCCTGATAAATGTGCTCGTCGCAATTTTTAAGACGCAATTCGCCATCCTATGGTTTGAGAGCGCTTAACATTGCGGCGTTTTGAAGATATGGCCCAAATGGAAATATACGACCACACAAAGTTTGTATTGAATTCCAGCATGAATACCGACGTATTTGATGGCGGAACATGTATGGTAATTTTTCCAGCTCCCTTATCTATACGATATTTATACTATTTCTCCTGGTTTGTGAGATTGCAGGTAGATAATGGTAGACGAAACGCTGCTGCTAGAAATGGTTGAACAGGACGCTATGATTTGATGGTTTCCATCACCGGTGTATATGAATCGGCGTAGGAAAAGGGCGTCATGTCCCATAGTATCACTGAGAATCTTCAGGAGTGAATTTTAATCACTCTACTGCATCGTTTCAACTGGATTGAGGTCGCGTGTCGTTCATACAAAACAATATGCGGGAATAAATGAACTTAATCTGCCTGCCGATCACCGGTAAGTATACCTCTCAGCCAATCACAACTTGATGTTTAGAACTCCAAGTATCTATCGTGGTGTAGAAGAATATTACAATCATTGTGATAATCAAGGGAATCGAAAATGATGATGAGCATGTACCTCAAACGCTTCAAATACACGTTTCCCACACTTATCGCATGTGTTTGTTCTCCATGTTGTTAACGGAAATCTTTTGGAAAAAACAGCTGAGAGTGCGAACGCATACTGCATTCTTGGACATTGCTCATAGCCTGAGTGAATCAGGTTGAAGCATCAAATACTTTGAATGCATGATGGATAACCCTACGTCCTTCATAGCTTAATTGAATCCAGTTGAAGCATCTGCAACCGTGGATGCTTACTGGATACGCGGACGTAGTTCATAGCTTAAGTCAATCAGGTGAAGCTTCTACTAGTGTGAACGCGTAGCACATTCTCAGACGTTGTTCATAGCTTACGTGAATCTAGCTGAAGCGTCTACTACTGTGAATGCATAGTATATTCTCAGACGTTGTTCATAGCTTAAGTGAATCTAGCTGAGGCGTCTACTACCGTGAATGCATAGTGCACACTCAGACGTTGTTCATAGCTTAC
>JTDE01003515.1:0-10138 GCA_014338405.1 Paragonimus skrjabini miyazakii
TTACTGAATTGTTCTCCAAAATTTCTGCTGGCACACAGGACCTACGAACTCATTTGTGAGGATAACAGTTCACGAACTAGTGTAAGGATGTCCACTAACCATCGCGCCAGACTGTCTTATGCTGAGTTGTTCATGCATAATATCGGTCGTAGTGGGATACCCTTCTTATGGATTTTTGGTGTACTTCTCATCCTGGGTGTCTGCGTGCCTGTTGGTTTCAGTTTCTTATCCTGAACCTCGGAAATATATCTATGCAGCATCAATATTTGTGATTTTCTTGATATCTTTTTTCAATGAGGAAGTTGTTACTAGCTCTGGCATTCAATTGGAATTTCCGTGCGTCAGACAATATCACATTCATCTTGGCTATATAGTCCTCTTTCTTCATTATGACGACACCAGAGCCTTCGTCTGGCTTGAGGAAGACTAAGCCAGTCATTTCTTTGAGCTCCTTGATGGCTCTGTAGTGTTCTGCGGACAAACAACAATGCTGGCTTATGGGGCCGAAAGAAACTCGTGCGAGATATCAACAAACTTTGCACGAAACCAGTCCGCGTTATCCAGTGAGGCGGGAGTAAGATCTTAAATTTGCTCATACTAGTTTTCAAATTGGACCTGGGTTTATAGTTCGTTCACTTGTTTGGGCGGCACTTTGAAATCCAAGCCGAACGAATGCACATCTAATTGAGCTTTGGGGAAGTGAGTAACCGACAAACTTGGAATATGTTTAAAATCATCTGTGGTGAAGGCTGACATCCGCCCACGGAGTAGTGAGTTTTCTAAGTTGTGAAGCGTTTTCGCTTTGGTTTCTTGAAGTGTAGTTCGCATAAAGTTTTCAAACTTGATACGGCAAACCAAAGATAAGCTACTAAGCAAACTAGCAAAGCGTTGCTGGGTCTCGATAAACTTGTTCAATTTTTCTTTGTCGTGGAATTGATTGAACTATTAGCGTGCGAAAGGTCAGAACTATGTGGTTGGTTCGTTCATTTATTGTTGCTATACGTAGTTTGTATAAAATTTGCTAGTTTTCTGTTGGCGACTGATGAGAGTAAATCGAAATGTTAACATCTCGTGATATATGTCTTCTCTCTGTTTTGACTAAATATCATTTATTAAGTGGTATTTTCGTTTCCATGTCAGTCACGTTTACAACTGTTGTTTGTGTGTGAAATGAATTCATGTCATAATTTGTATCATCTGTCTGTACTGTTCAAACGATCGTCGCTGTTTTTATGAACAACCTTGGATACGGATCAAGTGCATCTAGACCTTTCCATTGGTAAACGAACTTCATCACGGTTTGTAAACAACCGGTAGAAAATAATGTAAAAGTGTATTTCTATGTTCACTCTCTCAAATCAACATTCGGTTATTTTTTCTACTCAACAAATAGGGCTAGTTTGATTGCGATCCAAACTGATGACCTTCGCGTTGTGAGCCAAAGTCACTATCCGCGAGGTCAGCGGTCACTTCAACATTACTTGAGACAAACGGTTCAAATGATTTTTGGCTTCACAGCCTCTCATTGATTGGGTAAATATGAAACATCTCATGGTCAGTTTACTGAGTCCAAAAAACATGAAACCGCTGATACACATTGAGAGAGTTCGACATTGTTTCAAATCTATATCGAGTAATCCCAAAGCTAGAACCAAACTAGGTAAAACGTTCTGTGAAAACGAGGGGCATATTCATAATTATCAGTTAGGCGTCGATCGACCAATATGATCCAGTTCATAGACTGTTTGCAACCAGAGGGGCAGCGCTGATTTTTAATCCATTGCACTGTAATCATTTAAGTCATTGATAATGTTCAATATATAGCTTATTAATAATTGTATTTATGTTGAGTAATTGATTCGAATTTGCTTTGTTTTGGTTAATCTTATCATTCAGCTGTCAGCATGATTCTGACCTTTGCAGTTAGAGCTCGTGCAAGCCGGTTGTAAGCTTGTCTGGATGAATCCAGTTAATGGGTTGTTTCTGGGCCTCAACAAAAACCGGCAAGACATTCGTACATTTTAATAACTGAAGAAAGACTATCGAACCATTTTGTATTAAAATTTTTATCGAAGTCCATATACTAAACGTACATGTTGCTCCACGAGAATTCGAACAGCCTGTTTTCGGCGTCCCTTTGATGATCATGTCAATTGTGTCCTCGCATTCACAACCGATCGATCCGTCTTGCTCATGTGTCTAGAGTGAGGATTATGCATTAGAAAAGGTTTTACTATTTTCCCATTACATCAGTGTTTTGTTCTAGAGGGCATAGAAAACAGGCTGCACAAACTTTTATTAACCACCCTCCACATTAATCCATTATTCTATAAACCGTGTCCTTCTTATACTTGAGCTATTTTCCTTTCTTCGTGTTTTTTTTATATAAAAAGGCTTTTTATGTGTAGATAAACACGTGTTTCCAGACCCATTGAAACTGTTTAACTTTATTTCACGTGATAATGTGGACAGCGAAACACGACATTAAACTATTAGTTTCCATTCCAAGTATGAATCAAAAATTGTTGCATAAAGTGTTCGTTAATATCAGCAAACTGCATGTAGTTTGCTTTTCATCTAAGTCAGGTCTCGAATTGCTGTTTGTTGCTTTTTGCGTCTGCAGGCTGTCCCAGAAGTGTAAACTCGGAATCCGAAACAAAAAGCTTATTCAATGAGCTGACGCCTCCTAACCGAGTCGGGTGGGCGAACGGGCGCAACACACTGCTATAACCACAACCAGACTAGTTGGCATGGTGGTTTATGTGCAGTTCTGGTCAGGCCGCCCGGCCCCATCGTTCCAGTGTTTTGACCACCACCGTCCGTGATCGATGACACCGGACTGCTCACGCGTGTTTCAACGCTTCAGAGACAACACGCGCCGAGTAGTGTAAATGGATACAGTAAAAATACGATATTTCCCTAACACATTTTGCTATCACAATGGATTTTTCACCAAACGACGGATACTAAAGTGCGGCATTGAGTGCCCAGATAGGTTTACGAATTACCAAAAGACTGATCGAAAACAGACAATTTCCCGTAGAATCTGAAGCATGTTATTCCGTGTTTCTGGATTCACTGCGCCATTTGTGGACCCTGACTCGACGTTTCACACCCATGCTACCAGCACGATAAGCGATGCACGGCATTTCTCAGTTTTTTGGCCATGTAATCCGATTGCTTGTCAATATGTCCTGTTCGATCATCTCATCTGCGATAAAGGCAACCTGTTGTGTCATAGAGGTCGATGTGGACAGCTGGTTTAAAAGTCACAACCAGACAAGACCTTAATGCGGTGTGACGGATTGCGCATCTCGATGACCTATTGGGCTAAACTGGATGATGTGGCCACCACACCAATAGAGTCACTCATGCCAGGCAAGCCAGTAGGTGGAGATCTGACAAACCAGTCTCCTGGTCCTCCAGGTTGGAAGAAAGATGACATGTATTTACGAAAAATATATCAGTTCGGGTACACTGCCACCCACCCGATGACTCGCGGTATGGGTTTTTGAGTCAAAAGCCTTGGTTCAGAACCCTAATCGTTCTCCTGTCTAGATCTGGGCGCCTTGGCAATATCTCAGCCAGCACACAACCGCAAATAGTCACAACACCAGTAATTACATATTGCATTGGCCATCTCACATACAGCAGGGTGGATAGTCGAAAGCATGCTACTACTGACCCCTCCCCCACTGTCCTGTCAAATGTAGTTCTCAGGCCCCTACCGCCTCCATTCTGATAGTTATTCCACAGGTCCCACAACAGATATAGCTAACCGTGGTAACACTGAGCCGGTAAGTTCCGTCTCTTGCCATTTAACTTCAGGCCTCTCTCGTTCATTGCTTAGACCTAGAATGCGAATTAATGTAGCTGCCTTCAACGTTCGCACTCTAAAACAGATAGGTCAACTGGCCTCTCTTATGCGAAAGTTAGACTAGTTGAATCTCCTTGACTGCAGTATCTCGGAGACTAGAATCCAGAACAGTAGTCAGCGTATGGAACCAACAGCACCCACATTGTCTTCCTGATACTGATTATACACTTCGGGTGACTCCACAGCCACTGTTACAGGTCAGGCTGGAGTGAGTCGGCGTTTTACTCCCGCACTTCTGCTCAGGTTAGGGTTTACGGTGAGCTGGCTGACAGTTTCAGCACCAGGAGCCGCGTTCGTCAAGGCTGTCCCCTTTCACCATTTTTGTTCAATTTCGTCATGGACGAAATAATGGAGGATTGGCTACGGCACTCAAATGATGCTGGGGTGGACCTCCTACCTGGTGGAAGGCTGACTGATCTTGATTATGCTGACGACATGGTGTTGCTGTTTGACAACTTTCAATCGGCACAACCAATGCTGAACGCCATTTCACGTTCTGCTGAGGACTTCGGAATGCGCTTTGCAGCCTCAAAATGCAAAGTGCTTCTGCAAGATTGCTGTGACTGCATAGATTTAACGTTAGATAACGAAGACATGGAGGTTGTTTGCTGGTTTGTATACCTGGGAAGCTGCATCAACGGCGGGGGCGGAGGTGTTAGGAATGAAATAGAGGCGCGTATTTCCAAGGCTAGATTGGTGTTTACTAATCTGCAGCATCTATAGCGACAGAAAGGTATCTAAATGAGACCCAATTGAGAAAATTCAGGGCTTCGGCTGGATTCGAACCAGCGACAGAAACACCAAAGGCCTGACTTTTCACAATTGGGTCTCATTTAAATTCATAGATCTGCCAAACTACTCATTAGAAAGGTATCTCTCTGTATCTTAAGGGTAGCGCATATCGGACAACACTGAAGGCTGTATTATATTACGGCAGCGAAACGTGGCCCATCAATGTAGAGGACGTGAACCGTCTTCAGGTGTTTGATCACCGATGTCTACGTACAATCGGCCGTATCGGATGGCACCAACGAGTGAGCAACGAGGAGGTTTGGAAGCGGGTGTTTGGCACTGTTTGTCAAACGAGTTCTTTTGTTCATTCCTTACATTTGCACATATTTAGATGGTTAGGCCGTGTACTGAAGATGCCAGCTAGTCGTTTGTCACACCGAGCACTGTTTGTCGACACTGCGGTCGATTGACGCAAGGTGCGATGTGGGACCTGGAGTGTGGAAATGAAGTCCTTCATGAAGGGGTTGGCTACTGTAGATCGGATTCGTCTCCCGGGCTGGGGCGCTGGCGACTCACAGAGTCGGTGGCTTGAGATGGCGGCTAACTGAGCTCAGTGGCGTGAATGTTGTCGTTGTTTGGCCGAGTTTTCTGTGAAGTGAGTGCACTTAATGACGAGGGGCAGTGAAAGTCATAAGGAAGCTGTCTTGCTAATGACGCCTTGCTTTCACTTACAGCTCGGTTGTTTGTTTGCAAGGTGTAGGCGCCTTGATGTTGTATGTTTGAATAGAGAAATAGCTCTTTTTAATGATAGGGCTGCCTCGTCTTTCCTTTCTTTTCTTCGATCTTCCTGTAGAGGGTTGTGTGGCATTTAAGCATCAGTGTGAACCACTGATGATGATCTTGCTGATGATGATGATGCTTGTTTAAAAATGTCGTACAAATTGAAGCGTTTTGTTTTGTGGTGACCTGCATCATCTTGAAAAGTGTTATGGGCAAATTTTTCTTGCCTAACTATCATAATGGAACCAGGTCGCACTGGTGGAACGTGACTGCTGTTGCTGCGACATTTTTTGTACACTGGAGGTGAACGTTACACAGCTTGTATACATCACTGTACACGGTTAATCAGAACTGGCTACATCTTTTTGGTGTATGCTTGTGTGTGCCGTTTATAGTATTATACGTGACCATTTGTACATTCCGTGCAGTAATTACTCGGTTCCCATTCTCATCGACTTTTCTTATGTATTACCTCTGGTTACCGCTTGTCTGTGACTAATGACTTAATGTATCATGCCCTAAAATAGCTAATCTGTAATACCGCACTATACACGAACCAAAACGGTACCTCAGTAGTCTGTTATGTGATTGCTCAGATTCTGTACTTCAGTCAGAGCTGATTGAATCGACTAAGTATACAGATTTGCCAATCAGTGCTAGAGGTCTGTTATTCTCTCGAGAGGGCGTCATGCAGAGATAAGAAAAGACAGCATTGATAGATACAGCAGATGCTCAAGATGTTGTCGGTCGTTTTTGCTTATACAAAAGCACTCTCGTTAAACATAGTGATAGTACATGTTGCAAAATAGTCTCAACGATTGCATTGCATTCCAAGTTTATGGCCATTTTGAGTTCGTTTAGTGTTCGTGAACGTTCCCTGTAGAGTGTGTTTGATGTTACCTCAAAGAAAATTGTCGGGGAAGTTGCCAGTTTCCCAAAAACATTGTGTGACCACAAATGACAAAGTTCACTTGTGAGTGACCTTTATCTTTGCCATGGTCGTGCGCGGCTCCGGTCTTCACAATCGACCTACGCCCTCGTGACAACTGTTGTTTTCATCCCGATTACACACCTAGACTGTACTGTCTTGACTTTTGTCTTGTCCATTCTCTTTGACATTGCTTGTTGCTAGTCGCAAACCCTATATATACGAACGGGTTTGTGACCATGTTGTCTTCGGAGTGAGTGACATAATGTAGATCTGTCCGGAGGCCAGTCTCTTCTCTGTGTTCGTTCGTTAGCCTCAAGTGGTTGGGTTAGCCGGGAAGATACGTATTAATCGTGCATATTTCGTGGTCAGTCGTTCACAACCGTTGAACGTCGTTCCGTTATCTACCGTTTCACTAACCGTTATTCTGTTGTCTGTTTACGCACTCGTAGGCCGTATACGCAAGATACAACAAAAATAAATCCAGCGGAGTAACATCTGTAGACCGTAGGGGCCATTTTCGTAGTTCATCGCTACCGATCCGTCGTCGCTCGAATATTTCATCCAGATATTCTCCTACATAATGTGATGCTGCGACATCCTGTTAAGACCAAACGTTGTCGAGTACTTATAGTTGTTCCATCGCTGGCACAACATTCTACTGATTGGAACATCCTAATTTGTAAAAGATTATGTGAACAAAGTTTTTACCTGTAACGTTTCCTCGAGAAAGAATGGCCAGATAAACCGTATTTCGACTAGCCCCTCCCAAATCATAAGTTTTCGGCCATGTTGAAGTCGGAATATAGCAAACTGATGGGGTTATTAATGTGATAGAAAGAGGGTTTCTGCAAAAATGCATTCGAACCGAATGTTGCTTCCTCAGCAATTACTGTCGAATATACATCATTTTCCGATAGATACCACATGCAAAATTACTCACGTTTGTCCGCATCCGGCCGATACTTATCTTTTGAGTAATCCGTGTACAGCTGATTTCGATGTGTTACATTCAGGAGAGACCCGGCAAACGCTATTTTGCGGGCTATTTTTTACACGTCGCAGAACATCACTGACAGAACAGTTGTATGTTGGTGCGCCCGGTCAACCACTTCTTTGACAATCATGAACACTGCCCATTCTAACAAACTTTTTAATCGGCATCCTAACCAATTTACAAGTAACCGATCACGTGCTAGTGATGTATTTCATACTTTCACCACAGGTCTCAAATAAAACCCCGTTCAATACGCAGTTCAGTTTTCAGATTACCAGCACGTCGTTCTCTTACTAGCGCCCTAGGAATGTGATCTGACTGCATTATCGTAGTTAATCAAGTCCAATTTGCACACAGCATTTCTCAAGATGATGTAGGTTTCCAGAAAGCAAAGCACTTCAATTTGGACAACATTTTTAAGCGTGCTATCCACATCGATCTCGATGACACAACAGGTTGCCTTTATCGCAGATGAGATGATCGAACAGGACATATTGACAAGCAATCGGATTACATGGCCAAAAAACTGAGAAATGCCGTGCATCGCTTATCGTGCTGGTAGCATGGGTGTGAAACGTCGAGTCAGGGTCCACAAATGGCGCAGTGAATCCAGAAACACGGAATAACATGCTTCAGATTCTACGGGAAATTGTCTGTTTTCGATCAGTCTTTTGGTAATTCGTAAACCTATCTGGGCACTCAATGCCACATGTTAGTATCATTCGTTTGGTGAAAAAACCATTGTGATGGCAAAATGTGTTAGGGAAATATCGTATTTTTACTGTATCCATTTACACTACTCGGCGCGTGCTGTCTCTGAAGCGCCGAAACAAGTGTGAGCAGTCCGGTGTCATCGATCACGGACGGTGGTGGTCAAAACACTGGAACGATGGGGCCGGGCGGCCTGACCAGAACTGCACATAAACCACCATGCCAACTAGTCTGGCTGTGGTTATAGCAGTGTGTTGTACCCATTCGCTCATCCGATTTCTCATTCTGTATATGAGTTCACACTTCTGGAACAACCTGTGCACGACAGTCGTTAACAGGATGGCAACACCTGCAACTGATTGTTATATGATACAACTGAGTCCACGGCTGAGAAGCACAGAAAAGTCTCTCTCTGTGTTGGAATGCAGTGCTCGAAATGTAGACTGAGATGCACACAGCTACAGCAGTCATTCGCCATTGTCAGTGCATTTTGCCTGGACACCAAACATCTCCCAGGCGCTTCTCCTCTGCAGAAAGACGACCGAGCTCAGCATTAAAATCGCCAGCTAGTATGATGTTGTCAGAGCGTTTAGTCTGCTTCAGAAGGCCAACGGAAGCGTCGTAGAACGCATCTTTGGTAGCATCCGAATAGCTTTTGGTTAGAGTGTACGCCGATATTAATGAATATAGGACGCCTTTTTATTTGTTTTGATATACTAACAGCCGCGCTGAGTCTGGCAGTACATGAGCGACTGTTCTCTGGGATTCAATCCAGCAAATGTTGCTCTGCCCTGGGACTCAATGCGATTCTCACTCCAGCATGAACACGAGATTCAGCTTCAGCGCTACGAAAGACACTGGAAGAGGAGTGTTTGGATCACCGATTATCTAGAGATAAGCTCGAGTTGATAACGGTGCTGGATTCGCAGACGCGCATCTCTGACAGGTAGCATACATTTACTTTTAGACAATAGAGGATGCATCATACAGCAGCTTGCCGATCAACTTATCGTTCGGGGCACAAGCAGGGCAGAATATTTTGAACGCAAAACCGGAGAAATATGCAATGGGTAAATAATGTCACCGTCATCATCAACATCTTCATAGACAGCAATACATCGATGGTTCACACTGATGCTTAACTGCCACACAACCATGAAGAAGAAACAAACACTGTTTAGGAAGAGAGAAGAAAAAGAGGGAAAAGGGAACTAATCACTAAAAATAGCTAAGTCTATATTCAAACATGCAACATCAAAGGCGCTTACACCTTACACACAAACAATCGAGCTGTAAGTGAAGGTTAGGCGTCATCAGCAAGACAGCTTCCTTACTGCTTTTACTGCCCCTCGTCATTGAGTGCACTCACTTCACAGACAACTCGGCCAAACAACGACAACATTCACGCCACTGAGCTCGGTTAGCCGCCCTCTCACCTAATGTCTCAAGCCACCGACTCTGTGAGTCGCGAGGGCTCCTGACCGGGAGACGAACCCGAACTACCGTGACCAACCCTTCATCAACGATCTCATTTCCACACTCCAGGTCATCACCTGTCCACATCGCACCTTGCGCCAATCGACCGCAAACAGTGCTCGGTGTGACAAACGACTAGCTGGCATCTTTAGTACATGGCCTAACCATCTAAGTATGTGCAAATGTAAGGAATGAACAGAAAAACTCGTTTGACAAACAGTGCCAAACACCCGATTTCTAACCTCCTCGTTGCTCATTCGTTGGTGTCATCCGATACGACCGATTAAACGTAGACATCGGTGGTCAACCACCTGAAGACGGTTCACGTCTTCTACCGTGAGGGGCCATGTTTCGCTGCCGTAATATAATACGGCTTGAACTGTTGTCTGATATACGCGATCCTTAAGTTTCGGAGAGATACTTTTCTGTCGCCATAGGTACCTCAGATTAGTAAACACCACTCTAGCCTTGGAAATACGCGCCTCTATTTCATTCCCAACACCTCGGCCGCTGCCGCTGATGCAGCTTCTAAGGCATACAAACCGGTCAACAACCTCCATAGCTTCGTTATCTAACATTAAATCTACGCAGTCACAGCAATCTTACAGAAGCACTTTGCATTTCGAGGCTGCAAAGC
>JTDE01003515.1:14555-29827 GCA_014338405.1 Paragonimus skrjabini miyazakii
TAGTCAGCATAGCCCGTCGGATCAAAACAGTACATAAGCCCGACCACCTCGCCAAGGTACCACTGGCTAACAGTTCGCGTATTTCTTGACTATAAAGTTTCGTTCGATTCGGTGAATCGATCTACACTTTTAGACTCTCGCGAAAGTTCCTTTTGTGTCATAGAAGACAACGGTGACAGGCAATCGTTTTGAATAGTTCTTCGTCAGATCATTATGGTTATATATTACTAGTAAGTAGTTTGGCGGAGTTATGATTTTAGATGAGGCCCAAATGTGAAAAGTCAGGGCTTCGGTTGGACTCGAACCAGTTATGTATGTTCAACAAATTTAAATCGTTATCAGGAAAACTACCATTGATCCGTACGATAGGGTACAAAATCTCATACAGTCGGGTTAAGTCATTCAAACGATGAGTTACTGGTGTTTGTGATGAGTGATTTAGAGGTCCACTCACATTTAGTTCTCAGAACTCGAGGTTGACGTCAGTGATGTGAACTTTGTCCATGGTAATTGCAGGTTTTGTACGTACTTTTTTGAGAATAAAGAATCGGATTACCTAATCGAATAGCAATCGACTACGCCATGGCTAGCATTCATTGTCTGACCAGCTTGGGGTGGTTGGTGGGAATTTTGTAAACAATACGGAAGGCCTCGACCGTCGGTATCTGCAAGATGTGCAACCACTGATCTGTTAATGAATTTGGTCAAACCGATCCCGGGCCAGGCAGGGCGGTGTGCTTTGATTCGTTTGGACAAATACCTAATCGTCTGACCTACATATTCCGCTGTACAACAGCAGCCGAAGGAATATACAAACATGGATTGATCGAGGACAGACCCAACCTTTCAGACTCAGAGTAACCAAGGAAAAGGTAGTGAATCAGCTCCGTAATGTTGCCACCAGGAAGGTACGTCTGAGGGCTTGGTATAATCGACGGTTCATTCTTTTGGTCACGATATCATTGTTGAACGATAGGCAGATGGAGATGACTGGTGGGTAGTAGGGGATTTTGATTTTAATATAGGTTGAACATCATTCACAATTGATCGCAGTTATCCCATTCCCATAAACTTCCCAACCAACGTCTTTCGAAAATGGAAACACTAGTCTCCAGTTTCGTTCTTATTAGAACTCGTCAGTAGTGCATATCCCTGCCACGACCGAATTGTCACACTTTCGCTTGTGGCTAATGATCAGATTGCCCGATCGCCTAGAGAGGAGACACAGTAATTCTAATGAGAGCGAAACTTGAGTCTTGTGTTTCTTTTCGAAAGCGGCCGACTGGAAAGTGTAAGGGAATGCGACAGCTGCGATCAATTATGGATGGAACTGACTCTATTTTCCACCTTGGTAATCGTGTCACGTGACTTGATAACGATCATGTCCGGGATTATAGGGTGATCGGTGTTGCCATTTTCTCTTAGGACATTAGCGTTTTTTCTTCAATTCTCATACTACTGTTCCTGCGGGACAGATTTTCCTGGCTCTGCTGGTGAGACATCGAACAGGACTACGTTTCTGTTTGAAGGGCGCAATCGATTGCTATTCGATCACACAATCCGGTTCTTTATTCTCAAAAGAAGTACTTACAAACTCTGCAATTACCTTGGCCAAAGTTCACATCACTGACGTCAACCTCGAGTTCTGATAAATAAATGTGAGTGGACCGCTAAATCACTCATCACAAACACCAGTGACTCATCGTTTGAATGGCTTAGCCCGATTCTATGCAATTTGGTACCCCTTTATACAAATGAATAGTGGTTTTCTGGACTGTTGAAGTCGCAACGGTGTACCGACCAAGTATTTGAACATACTGTCGGTTTTCTATCCCCATAATTCAGCTCAGGTTAGGGTTTACGATGACAGTTTCAGCACCAGGAGCGACATACTTCAACGCTGCCTATTTTCATCATTTTTGTTTACTTTTGTCATAGACGAAGTAATGTGGATTATCTGCGGCACTCACAAGATGAGGACATGGACATTATACCTGGTGGAACACTGATCGACCTTGATTATACTGACGACAAGGTGTTGCTGTTTGACAAATTTCACACAGCACCAACAACACTAAGGACTATTTTGCGTTCTGCCAAATATTTCGGAATGTGTTTTGCGGCCTCAAATTGCAAGGTGATACTGTATGATTGTTGCGATTACGTAGATTTGATGTTGGATAGCGAAGTAGTGGAAGTTGCTGACCGATTTGTGTACTTGGGAAGCTGCATCGGCGGTGGTGGCAGAAGTGTAGGGAATGAAATAGAAGCGCATATTTCCAGGGCTAGAGCGGTGTTTACTAATCTGAGGCACCTATGGCGACTGAAAGGTATCTCTCCGAAACTTAAGGGTCGCGTATATCAGACAACCGTGAGGGCTGTATTACTTTACGGCAGCGAAACATGGCCCCTCAGGGTAGAAGAGGTGAACCGTCTTTAGGTGTTTTATCACCGTTGTCTACGTTCAGTTGCTCATATCGGATGGCACCAACGAGGAGGTTAGGAAGTGGGTGTTTGGCACTGTTTTTCAAACGAGTTCTTCTGTTCCTTCCTTACATTTGCACATACTTAGATGGTTAGGTCATGTACTAAAGATGCCAGCTAGTCGGCTGACACACCGTGCACTGTTCGCCGACTGGCGCAAGGTGCGATGTGGACAGGTGATGACCTGGCGTGTGAAAATGAAGTCGTTCATGAAGGGGTTGGCTACTGTAGATCGGATTCGTCTCCCGGGCTGGGGCTTTCGCGACTCACAGAGTCGGTGGCTTGAGACGTTAGGTGAGATGGCAGCTAACCGAGCTCAGTGGCGTGAATGTTGTCATTGTTTGGTTCAGTTGTCTGTGAAGTGAGTGCAAGTAATGACACGGGGCAGTAAAAGCCGTAAGGAAACAGTCTTGCTGACGCTGTTAGTTTCTTGTTGGATATCACTACCATTCGATTGCAGCCTCCACATTCGCACAGACTTTTCAGCCAGTTTCTTTAGAAAAGAAGCACTAAGTTGGAATTACACTTTCGTCACAGTTCGTAAGTAGTGCATATATATGTGTCACGATCAGGGCTTGGACCTCGACGACACTTTCGTCAGGCTACCTTGTTGACTTCTGTGTCATGGACCTCACGTTTGAATGCCCAACCACTTTCACTTGTGTGTGTGTTGATCAGGTTGTCCGATCTTCCTGATAAGAGAATGCGTATCTGAATGCGGAAACTGCGGTCAAATTTGATTGATGTATGGCCTGAAATCAATTAACTCGCGATTATCGATCAGTAATACTTTTTAGTTTTTGACCTTCATGCCCAGTATTTTAGTGTTCTTCAAAAGCAGTCGAATATGTTACCATTTTGCTCTCTGTGACTCCGAGTTTTTTTAATTTATGTGAATGGTTGTTTACTTTGACATTGTTTACTTATTTTAATCATGTTGCGTGATGCAGATGGGCTTGGTTTTTGGCTGGAGCATCAAATTAGAGAGACAACCGGGAAATCGCAAGTTTCTCTTCGCGAATGTTATTTGAAATAAAACCGAGTTTAAATGGTTTGCAAAGTTCAGGTCCAGAACTGTGACTCTTAAAATTTTCCTTCTCCTGGATGATCTGTTAAACTTTTCTATAGATGATTTGAAACGTTGAGTTCCCTTTATCCAGTTCATTAAGACGGCAAGAAGACATACATTGCGAAATGCAAGCATTTCGTTTATTCTCATCAGTCGAATACATAAAACATTCAGTTATATAGGTTAAGGGCATGGCGACAAAACAGTGAAATGAACGAACATCAACATGGGAGTAATCAGGGTTCACTGCCACGGTAACGAAATTGATTGCGTCAGCACCTTTTTCCAACAAAGGACCGGTGCGTGACGCTTGATCAACAATGCCTCGGAGAACGCCAACAGCCTAGGGTTGCGGTTGCGCAATAGGACCATAAACGAAGTGACAGGGTCAACCACATGATCTGTTGCGATTAAGTGTTTCGCGATCGAAGACGCCGGGTTTCTGTTCGAGTGTTGGCATACTGACCCACGTTGACTCATTGTTCGCACTAGCCACTTGAGGATGTGCTCCGCCTTCCATTGTCGTAAATTACGGTCCGTTCTGCCAATGTATCAGTCACCGCAACTGCAGGTGAACTGGTTGATAACATGAGAGGCAGAGTTTTCCGAGAAAGAACGATCGGGGCAGTGGAGACTGATCCTGCGGGTGGAAAGCAACAAGCGCAATTCCGCTGCGGGATATGTGCGATCAATGGCTGATTTCAACTTTCGACTTACATCGGTAATATTTTGGTCACCTGTATAAGGAAGGGTGATGAAAACCTGCTTCTTCGGCACTGATTGTTGTTGGGGGTAGCCACTCGTTCCTTGCAATGAATTTCAATAAATTTCGCCGGATGTCCATTCGCCAGCAGAACACTCTTTAAGAGCTCCTCTTCAGACTTTAGGTGTTCGGCTGTACATACTTTCCTTGCTTGGTGAAAAATTGTTCGTATTAAACTACGTTTGTAAGCCACGGGCGCAAATGAAGAGAATTGTAGGTACTGCCCACTCCCATGTGGCTTTTCGATAAACAGACCTACTAAGTGTCTGAAATAACTGGTGTGCGCTAATGCGAAAGAATTTGTGCAGAGATATCTAAAGAGATTGCATTTTCACCTAATGCAGTGTGAAGCCACTTGAGTGCAGTGCGAAAAAAATGAGAAAGCTCGACCAATGGACGAATTGATAGATATTCGAGTGATGACACTCTTGGAGTTGTGCGTTTCGGTGCTAGTAAGGACTCTTTCTGTTTGGGTTAAAGAATAGATTTTGTACGATTTTTGAAGAAGGCTTTCGTAAAACACCTTTTCAAACGATACTCAAAACACGTAAGTAAGATTTCGTAAGATGTGTCCTGAAGTGACGTTTCGATCGATCTTGTACTCAAAACCTAACCTCTACTCAAAGTAGACAGTGATTACTGTTTAGTGGTCTGCTGCCCGATTACTTCTTTATAGCTTCCTGCGATCTGGTGCAATAATCAGCTAATTCTCACTGTAATAAATTGGAAGTGGTTCACCAGAACTTGTTAGCATTGCAACAAGCGTTTTTCTGCAGAAGAACTGCATTTCTTTTTCACAGCATTTCGCGAACGCCATTTTTGAAAAATCGCTCCAGCTAAGTAGTTAGACCGTATTTCGCCTACCACGTTCACCGTCTCTGTCATCAAAAGGTTATCACTTAAGGATAAACGTTCCTGATAACAAGTTAACGTTCAACTGTTTTTGACGTTTCAAC
Source organism: Paragonimus skrjabini miyazakii (assembly GCA_014338405.1). NCBI lineage: Eukaryota > Metazoa > Platyhelminthes > Trematoda > Plagiorchiida > Troglotrematidae > Paragonimus > Paragonimus skrjabini miyazakii. The sequence continues at coordinate 19,828 of JTDE01003515.1, forward strand.
ATACAACATTTTATCCTTGTATCACTTAGGAAATGATGGGTTGAACATAGTTGTGCTTATTTTATGTGAACATTTGTGGATTTCAGCCCGTTCGTATTCGTTTGACCGTGAGTTTGCAATGTTCAAACGTTTTCGAGATGACTTAACTTATTCAGAGACCTAAGCATACTAAGTGCGTGCATTACTTACTCCATCCACTTGAAGGTATTCGTTAGAGGATATACTATGTGGTCAGTACAAACTGTCCTCGGAATGTGCCATTCTCAACTGTCATACCCCGTGTTTTCAGGCTTTCTCTCTGCAAACGTTTGTTGTCAGTTGCGAACTTTTGGTCGTGTCACTACCCGTAACATGATGTTCGCAACAACTATTCCCGATTGCAAATCAATAAACTGTTCACTTACACTGGCTTGTTTTATTCAGCTCGCAAGACCACTAGTAAGTTGGTCCCACAAATCGAAGTAATCTAAATAGTGTAGGTTACAGCTATAGTGTTGATATGTTTAACGGCGTCCATTTGTCACTGAGTCCTTACTTCATCGTCTTCCCAGATTGTCTGACTGTTTCAGATGCAGCCAAACAGTCTACACATTAAACCGGTCATTTCTGTTCCTATCGACTGTTTTAACTAGGCTGTTGCGCGAATTTTTTAATGAGCAGCTGTTAGTAGTAAGTAAATTAACTACGTGGATGCCGCATCCTTTGGAACCAGGTGTCGTGGTATACAGTCCTGTAACGTATCCTTTATGTCGACCACCGTCATTGCTATTGTTGAGCGAATACACAATCTGAAACATCTGAGTGTATTGCCAATTGTTCGTTAGTGGTCCCTACAATAGCGTTCTTTGAAAAGCTTAAAAATGTTATCATTACGTCTCACGTCGCTCAAATCCTAGCTTATGTCTCCTCCATGGAGTGAACTCGTAACTGACGGTGCGGTCTTCTGGAAAGATGTGGAATACCACTTTGGTATATCTTACAGTAGCAACTAACTGAAGACATCCCTAGTTCAGGAGAATGGCTATACAACAGCATGGTAAATGCCAACTTGGGCAACATCATTCAATCCGAATTGTAACTATATTAATTAGTTGATGTTTTGTTTTTAAAAAAAACGGACACGTAATAACTGAGGAGTACACAAATTTTTCTGTCTTCATAAACTCTTCAATTTTTGGTGTTAATGCACGACTGTAAGTCAGTTTTATTCGTAAGATAACTTGCTCTATCAGCTCAAGATCATTTGTCAGTAATTTTATGCAAACAAGGTTCTATAAAAACGCAAACATGATTAATTAACTCAATCAGTTTATGAAGATTCGTCAGCTTATCGTGCAGATATGATGTCAGTTCAGATCTTAACTGAAAAAACAAAACATCAAGTTGGAATCGGATCATGAAGGACCTATGAATAGACGCGTACAGGTTCAATCACCTAGCGACCGAATATAAACCGTTGTTCAACTTGATAAGTTAAAGGTAGTATAGAGGTATCTATGTAAGAATATAATTTTATTAAATTGTTGTTTCATATCAAGCCAGAGGTGGTTGTTATGAGTCGCCTGGTAACCTACAGCGGAGTTTTCACGCCAATTTCCTAACGGCACACGCTTGACGATTGTGCTCACAGGAGCTGAGGTGGGCAGTTGTATCCACGACACGTGATATTGAAACTGTACTCATTATTAGCTTTCTGGTCATAATTGACAGGCCGGTCAGTGAATTTTGTCCCGGTGATTATATATCAAGGAGTGCAAAAGTCATAACAGTAAATCATACCGTCTCATTTACGCTATGTACTTGTCCAGACATCAGGTACAATGGTATATGGTTATTTCCCTGTTTCAGCGTCTCACGCCAACCATTGCCTTATTTCCGGTTCCAATCGCATGGCACGGAGTGTTGTCATTTTGCGCTCGTTCTTCCTGCCCATTAACCTCATTGAATAGCATACAGTATTCATATTTGTCTTGGTCACAATTACAGGCGAACCATTCCAAGTGATCCAGTCCATAAAAGTCGGATATTTAACGACCGGCTATGCCCACAATAGAAAGAAGTGCTCGGCGGGTACCGAAACTTTTAGCAAATTAGCGAAAACTGAGCACGTACTTAGCGTAACACATCTCGAGGCATTCGACTAGCTGTTTTACCTTTGATATGTGTCTTGAACCCCTTTTTACGAAAGATTGTTCATCCAGCCAAATTTGTAAGACGTCTTTTTAATTTTAACTTGGAATCAGCAAGAAATTTCCGTGGTAGAACAGCTGAAATTAGGTTTAACTGCTATGTATGATTGTAAACATGTTTATCTGAGTACAATTATTTTTGATGATCATCTTCGCACGATAACCAACATAAAATAGAGAATTCTGTCGATTAATACATAAGTGTCAATCACAGTACATATTTTTATTTATGTCTGTATTCTTAAGTGTGTGTAGAACATCGATTTTATAAAGTGATGGCATTTGAGAACTGTGCACTGTCCAATGAACACCTAACTATTCAACTGATAATTGAGATGTCTGCTTCGAGACACTGATATATGATGAACTCAAAAGTTAGATGTATTGTTCCACACATAATTAAGGTATGATTACCAAAATGCATATCCTCACTGTAGGAACAGAATGTGAGCAATAAATGCCATATACTTTGTTGTCGCAGATGTGATGGTTTCGAATTTTATTCTTCTGTTGTGCACATATTCTGGTCTGTTCTTCTTTCAATATTGTATTCAAATAATGATATGTCTCGCTTCGTAAACTCACTTTATGGACATCTTAGCTTGATTGAGTCATAACTTTTTTTCCTTTCATTCGTTATTCCGTTAACTCCAAAATAAATAGCCTATGCATTTAACACAACGATGTCAAACACATTTTTCTGCATGGCCATTGGTCCTTATTAATGTGATGTCTGACACCCTAAAGCTTCATCATATATCGTTCACAATGTCAATACCATATGTGTTCTTGTTGAACAATGTTTTCATTGCTGGTTCGTGGACAAGGTACAGGTAACATAATTTTGAGTAGTTGAATATAGAAGTGGTTGTTGTTATTAGTTGTTAGGTCTCCTCCTTTTCCTTTCCGATTTTTTGTTTCGGTTTACCTTTTTTATAATTGTGCGGCAGTTAAACACTCTCGAAAACTGTCAATGTATTATTGTCTCTGGTGATGATGACGATGATCAGGAATAAATCCTAGGACACTTTTGACATGCCACAACGATTAAACTGTAAGGTATTTGAGATAATTGTGCTGTGCTAAATTAAGAGTTAGGCAAGAACGAGGCTGGTGGAAAAAAACATTCACAATAATAATGAACCGTTTTTTCACCGAACTCGGCACGAGGCCTGTAATAGCATCACTGAGCAGAGATCGCCTTCCTCTCATAAGTCGTTCACCTGCTCAAGGCATGGATGTATGTCTTATCGGGTCGGCGGTATTCTGGATTATTTGTCATATGGGCTATCGGTTTATATCTATTCGTTCGATGTCGATAAAATGTAAAACATGCATATATTCTTGCTATGGAATCTAAACGTCTTGAACAGTCCAACCATCGATGAGAACTTATCTGTTGTCTTTGGTCTAGTTCGATGGGCTTTTTAAGAAGGTAAAAGAACGAATTGGCCTCTTCGACTCACAACAACTGCTCCGAAACTTAATGTCTTAGAACGTATATATACCAATGGTTCTACTGTACGGAAATTTGACCGTATGATTTCGACCCCATATAATACGAGCATACTCTATTCCGATAATTCCCCCCAGTTCTTTCGAAGACAATGAAAGTCGTCCACCTTCTAAAACTTCGCGATGGCTCAACAGACAGACTCATCAGTGAATAGTCTTTAAGTGTACAATACGGTGTTGATCTTTATGGTTACATCCCTTCTTTATTTCCATGTTCTCTTTTGAAGATGTTTATGACTGTTTCCCTAGATTGCTTCCCACCATGGGCGTAGCTCGTCCATCCGAGTGAAGCGCGAAATGATGACACAAAACTCACTTACTGCCAATCATGCCAAATGAAACGACTCTGTCCAAAATGTGTTTGCGGTTCAGCGTTCTTGTAGATGCTTATTGTTCAACATTCCAGTTGTCCATAGTGCATCGGCTGGGCATTATCGCAAACTCACACGCGCTGACGATATACAGTCCAGCAAATGGAACACGTCTGACATTCAAGGTCAGCCATACACAGCCGTGGTTGCAGTGTGTTGTCGGACACGTGAATGAAACGCTGGCAGAAGTAGTCAAAAGCTGCACTAGACTGTCCTGTAAACGTGTTTCAATGGCGATTGCTTTGGAACCGTTGCACCGATTCCAACTGAAGTTGAGAATTTGAGGAAAACATCCTTTAAGGAAAATTGATATCGCTTGCTAAATTTGTTTTAGGTAATCGCAAGGTCAAATGACACTTGTTTGTCCCAGCGTCAACTCTAAACTATAAAGCTATGAACGTTCCTGGATAGCTCTTCTTTATGTGAACACACATTGTTTTTTAAATTGCCTTTCGCTTTCTTTTTGAACGTATAACTGTCGCGGAAGTCTCCAAAAGGCCTAAAACGTTACTATTTTAAGTAACCTTTAAAGTTGGCATGGATGTATGGTTCTCCGCCCTTCACGAGCATTCTCGATCTTTCGTTACTATTTTCAGCATCCCGTCTACATGATCATCTTCTGACTACGGTCTCGCTTTAATGTCTGGACTTGTGTCTGGTCCACTCTTCGATTTTACTTTCCTATTAGTCACAAACTCTAAAAATATGAACGTGTTTGTGACCGTGTTGTTTTCGGACTGAGTGATATAGTAAGGCGTTGTTTGAGGGACATTTTTCTTCCTGTCTTCAAGCGTTAGCCTTGGGTGGGTAGGTTGGTTGAGAAGTTCCGAGTTTGTCGTGTATACACCGTCGTTCCATTATCCGCTGTTTCGTTAACCGTGGTTGTATCATCTGTTATAGTCAAATTAGGCTGTAGATGCATTCACTACAATAACGTACGAAACTATCACATGTAGGCTCACGAATACAATTAATGTGACATTCTACGCCGCTAAGTTGCGTGTCTACTTCACATCCAATCCGGTTTTGTACCTACGCCTAAAAGATAAAGTGCCTGTTTCTGCAGCCTCATTTTGTGTATACTCATTCACTTATTCCTGTGGAACCAGTTATCTTGGCCGCACGACCAGACGCCTATCCGAACGGGTCCGGGAACACCAGCCAGTTTGGCTCAACAGTGGAATAACGAAATCTGTCAACAGCGCCATACAATCGCACCTGGTGGATTCCAATCATTATGTTAATGTGACGGATGCATTTCGCCCAATCTACCGAGTTAAGGTCACTCAGTCGAGGGCGGTGAGGCATAGGATTCTGTCCACAGCAGAAGCTATCGGAATTCGCCTGTTTAACCCACCCATGTGCATCCAGAAACGTTTTGTTCAGACTTTGGATCTGCCTTGGTCATCCTCCCACCCTGTTAACCTGTCAAGAACCACTGTTTAAGTGGGTACTTGATGCAGTGTGACATTGAATTGACTGACTTCATAAACCACCCATCCATGTTTACTCCCTTCATGATTCCCTTGTGGAACGTGATACGTTCAGAATTCGTTATCTTAGCATCTCGTTACGACGATAGTATCAGCTCGTTGATGCTGTTGTTGGTCATTGAAGGTACTTCATTCAACGGTCTGTGTAGATCGTTGTTCCAACTGAAAGAGTTGGCGAGCCTTGCACCCCAATGTAGTTCACTTTGTCGAGAAGTGAATATCAGTCACGGTTTGGTTTCACCTCACTGGCTGAATATGTGCGGCTCGTCTCAGGCTGGCATTTTAGACTGACAACAGCCTCGAGGATAAAATTGTGAAGTGAACTGGGTGCCTTTCGACTCTCCTTACCAAACAAACTCCATTTCTTGCTGTGTAGTCCAGTTTTCACTTGGATCCATTTTGTAGATAGATAAACCTGAGGTTGAGACAGGCTATTTTTTTTATTGCCCGACGATGCATCACCTTCACTTAAAGCAATTTGAATTTACTACTCTTTTTTTTACACAGCGTCTAAGGTCATAGCAATAAAATGTTTTTTTTTAATTAAAAAAAGTCTTTTAGTGCACGGCGCACTAAGTGGTTTTCCCCAGGTGCAAATTAACCAGACGCGAAATACAAAAGACCGTTCAGGGAAGAGACCGAATATTTATTACTTGAAATATACAAAGGGTCTCTTATAGCGCTAGAAAATGGTACCGACACGTAAGTTAGCCAGAGAGGCTAGAGACCGGCCGTCAACGAGCGATTAAACCGGAAGTGGTGTGACACACGTGTGCGTTCGGGTTCGCACCGTCGTCACATGGCATGCAGACAAACAATCGGACAACATGCATCATGCGAACTTTCTTAATACCCTAGATACAATATCCAACTGTAAGTTTTGGGACTATTTTACACAGGCAGGCAAGTGAAATCTTCAGGTCGCTACAGTCTCTTTCCGTACAACCTTATATTCAGTGAAACTTTATATGCATTTTTTCATCCTCCCTTCGTTGATTATGTTGATCTCCGATTGTGTTTGTTAGTTTTTTTGCTAATAACTTTGTGTATATACCGTTCTGTTAAGCGTTTATCTAAAACCAGTAGTATCTACTTATCTGACAGTTGATTTCTTTTTCTGCACACCTCACAGGAAATACTTTCTGATCATTCACATCCACTGAATACCGTATTTATCATTCAGCGTATTTCTTTTTCACAAATTCGTTAGTCGTTTACACCATTACTTGCATGAACATTCGCACATAGTTCGTTAGTTCTGTCTCATTCGTAATAAACGCATAGTTGTTCTCCACCTAATTTGCTATTTTATTTTCTTCACCACCCACCCTAATAGTGTCATATATATGTTCCTGGTTATTGTTATTTGGTACTGAAGAGGCAATACGAAATGCTAGCATCTACCTCTGTCCGTCTTCTTACTGCTTTGTTCAAATTTATGAAGGGAACCAACTGTTTCAAACGCATAGTTATCATTTTGAAAAACGATCAGTCGAATATCTTGGAGGGCCATTTTTTCGTTTTATTGATTTGCGAATGTTATTCTTCTTTATTTGTGTATACGTGTGCTCCTTTCTCAGCTCACCCAATGAGTGTGTTTAACTGAAAAGTCACCCATCAGGTGCGACTTGACTGCATTTCGGGATGGGATTCAGATTAATTGATCCGTCCTGCCACATAATTGGCACATCATTTTCAGTTAGCCCTGTGATTAGGAACTTGGGCTAATCCTCACATGAAGGGAAAATCTGTTCGTGTGATGTTCCGAACGCACGGTTCTAGCCACACTAACTTTGAGTGTCCCACTCTCTACACCTGTCGGTTCATTTGCATCTCATTGTCTCCTCAGTCTAGACACACACGCAAACCGTCTGCCGTCCTCGACCTTGTCTGACTCATTGTCAATCTGCCCACCGCTTGCGGCTGCAAAATGCGCTCGATGGATCATGCGTCATGTGCGCCTGTTCGTTACACACTCCGATCGATTTGCCAGTCTGGTAGACTAGGCTGTTTGTCAGATGTTTGCATTCCTTCTGCTTGATTGCAGTTGACCAGCTGCGTTGGGGTCTTGATCGCACTCCGTGCCTTGGTTCGTTCTATGGTATTTGGCACTACTCTAAATGAACTTACGATCCAACGACATTATCCAAAAAAAAAACACCTTCCACAGTATGTTGGTCGTCTGTCAAATCGAACTCATTAACTCAGGGTGGCGTTTGTTCAAGTGGGTGAGTTGAGAATATAAATAGACAATAATGGTAAAGGGGACACCAAACGGTGCTTCAAATTTCTGAGTATGATTGCTTCCAAGTGACTTTTTGCTGGATTTTCTTAAGCTGATATGGTTGCACCAAGTTCACTCATTGCTGTTATTGGTTCAAACATATAGTTTGCATTATGTTTAACTATGTTGGGTAATGCGTTCAACTGTCATTGATGTGATTGTTGCCATAATACAGATTGAGTACGAAAGGCTGTGGGGGCGATGGGCTGAAGCAGTGACAACCACGCACCTGACGTTATTGTTTGCAGTATGCAGTATAACATCAGAAACGTAATCGTTCCTGTACAAGAAAAATGAACGCCGCTCAATACATCGGCTAGTCTATCAATGCAATTCAAAAAAAGCGCCGCATATTCATTATATCGGCGCACGCTCCAACTGACAGCTGTTCGGATGCTACCAGAGGTGCGTTCTACGACGCCTTTGTTGACCTTCTGAAGCGAACTAAACACTCTGACATCATCATACAAGCTGGTCATTTTTATGCTCAGCTTGATCGTCTTTATGCAGTGGAGAAGCGCCTGGGAGATATGTTTGGTGTCCGGGCACAACGCACTGACAGTGGCGAATGACTGCTGCAGCTGTATGCATCACACAGTCTACATTTCGCGCACTGCATTCCAACACAGTCATAGTGTTACATGGAGATTTTCCTGTGCTTCTCAGCCATGGACACAGTTGGATCGTATAGCAATCAGTTGCAGGTGTAGCATCCTGTTAACGACTGTCGTGCATTTTGGAGCGACCACCTGGACCGGGACCATGCTGTTGTGCTTGTCTGTTTGTTTTGTCATTTGCCCAGAGGACCTACGCTCGTAAATGCAAAGTGCTTAACTGGAATTCCAGCGATGAGGATGTAAAGAACGCTTGGCAAAGGCGTTGGTGAAGAAGTTGCCCAGTTCAGGTCAGGTGAGAGAACCTGACGAACACTGGGAGCAAATCGCAGCAGCCATGAATGCTTGCCGTGAGGAAGCATGTTCCGAAGGAGCTATTCAGTTTCGACGGAGCTGGATTTCTTTCACGTCGCTAAGCCTCATGAACAAACGTCGCTCGATTCCACCTTGTTCTGAACATCATGACGATCGTTGAGAAAGTAAACGCAAGCTGAGGGAAGCTTGTGCAAAGACCGTGAGCACCACTTGGTCGAACAGTCGAAAGAGATGGAACGAGCCTTTGTATTTGGGAATAACAAAAGGCTTTTTGCCTGATTCGTGGTTGTACTGGCCGTCAAGTCGGTGTAAGTGAGACCATATGTGAAAAAGATGGTTCACTTGTCACCAATCAATCGCGCCGACTTGACAGATAGGCTGAACATTTTGAAGAACAGTTCTGTTGGCCTCAACCGGAGCATGTGGACGACGGGACCCGAATGGTCAGTTATTGCGTTCCAGACGGCCCTCCGTCGAAAGCAGAAATGACCCTGCGGCTCAAGTTATTGAAACGTAGTAAGGCTGCTGGATCAGATATTCTATTCCTTTCTCTTTTCAACGATGCTGGGGGAGAAGTTGGTATTAGAACTGACAAAACTCCTCTGGACGGTTTGGGAAACTGAGGAGGTAACTCATGACTGGTGTTTATTAGCAGTAATTCCTGTTTTTAGAAAGGGGTTCCGGAGTCTGTTTGACAACCATAAGTGCATCCGTCTAGTGTATTTTCCCTCCAGGTTATTCCCTGGTCTTATGTTACTTCGGTTGACTAATTCCGGAAAATTTCAGATAGGTGAATCGCAGGCAAGATTCCGATCAGGTCGAAGGTGCGTTGATCACGTGTTTTTTGCTCCTGACGGATTTTGGAGCACCGGCATTCATGTAGGCAGTCGACGGTCGTGGTGTTTCTAGACCTGATGGCTCCTTTCGATTCAGTTGCTCGTAACGTTCTCTGGAGCTGCCTTCTCCGCAAGGGAGTACCAGAGAAATACGCGAATCTGTTGAGATCATTGTATGCTCACTCTGCAAGCAGGGTGGGAGTTTATGGACAACTATCTCGGTCGTTCATCTTTTTTAGTGGTGTTCGTCAGGGGTGTCCGATTTCCGCCTTCCTGTTCAATTTTGTCATGGACGACATTCCTGTGGGTGCGCTTGAAGAGTCCAGTTGGCTTGGTGTTGAACCTCTTCCTGGCGACGACATCGTCTTACTTAGCCCCTCTGC
>JTDE01003515.1:33226-43751 GCA_014338405.1 Paragonimus skrjabini miyazakii
CTCAACAGTCGACGACCGAAGGTTCTATTGAGCGTACCGTTTGCAGCTCGGAGTGTAGTGCCAGATTCTAGTCTTAAATGCGCTGCCGAATGCGGGATGACACTGCACTCCGTTCCTGTATCGATTAGGAAGTTCACCTTGGAGGCGAAATCCTTCAGAAAGAAAAGACGACTGTTGTTTGACTGACCTGTAGCTGTCGTCACTGTAACGCGCCGGCCTGTTAGTTTAGACGTTTGTTACCACGAGGGCTACATGGTGATCGGCATCGTCTAGCGTTTTCACAGTGCGTCTCACGGTACCAACAAAGGTCGCTAGTCTGTTGTCTGGACAGTGATCGGGTACGCGTTGGAGAAATCCTGGATGGTGACCTAATACACTGAATTCTGGTACGAAGATACGCTAGTTCGCGTCGAAACTGAGTTACCTCGACGTTTATTTCCAAAGGGTTGTGTTCACGACGCCCAAGTGCTTTGCGCAGAACTGTTATTTCGGCGTCCTTCGTAGTCAACAAACTATCCGCAGGACTGTTGGAGGAGCTGCGAGAACTTGTCCGAATCACCTGATATATGCCGATTGCTAAACTCTATTTCCAACACAGCGATACGGAAGACGAAAATTCTGACTTAATCTCCTTAATTTCCCTAGTGATTGAATGAATGCAAACGGGATACATACATATATTATATATATATATACTTGCATACTATACGCACTCGAAACGTAATATGACGAGAGAGAGAGAAACACGATTTACTGAACTCGAATGTACACTATAATATACGACTTAGACGGGCTCACCAGTTTTTAGGATCAAATGAACTGAAGACGGCCAGTTAAGAATAATGCAACGAGTACATTGTCAACACGCGAAGTCGAAGTAGGTGAACGAATTACAAGACGAAGAGATAATACAGCGGAACGACAAGCGAGCGTGCAGCGTGAGTCATACGTTCGAGTGCGCGGTGAAGCTTTTGGTCCTCATACTCATTCAAACAAATGTTTGAACACATAAAAGTTGGAAACAAAAAGAGTACAAATGACAATCGTAACTCTAACATAGTTAGCCATAAACAAATAGGGTCGCTACAATGTGCATTATGCCAAGAAAACCAAAATACAGCTCCTAATGTACCGCTGAACCCTTGGAGATTGCCAGAAACAACATAGAAGCGAATCCGTTGGGATTTTTCTGGGCCCGTTTGAAGGTTGAATGTTTTTATTGATCATGGATGCCCATTCCAACAGCAACAACGACCAGTACAGTAACCAGATTGCGTAAAACCTAATAACGTTTGGTTCGCCAAAAGCTATGGTGACCAACAACGGTTATGTTTATCAGCGCTGAGTTTGCAGACTTCATTACGTCGAGTGGAATCAGGCATGTTGCGACAGCAACTTATCATCCCGCTCTGAGCGGCCTGACTGAGCGTGCTGTGCATACAGTGTTGAAGAAACAACCTAATGCCCTCTGCGCGTGTCTAGATCGCGCTGTATTTGCTTATCGGAACCCTATCAACGAAGCCACCAGCAGCAGTCCCGTCGAACTCGTGTTTATTCGTCGTTTCCTTACTCGACTGGACTTATTCTACGAAAGTTCGTGATCGAGAATAATCACTAAATAGAAACTGACAAAAGACCGTTACGATATGTATACTGAAGGTAGACGTGTTTGAGTCTCATCCCGTCCTCATGCGTTTGCCCCCTGAAAAAACATGGGCACTAGCTACTGTCAAAAGTGCCAACGGACAAATTATGCAGGCTGAAATGGAAGAAGGGCATGTGGTGCGACGCCGTCTAAATCATGTGCACCCGCGGGCATCCAGTCTAGGAAAAGTTGAGTCCCCGATAGCCCCACCCTCTGAAGTACATGACGTATCCATGACTGAGCTAACGCTCCCTGCCAATTTACCTCTGAGTCAATCCCACCGTCATCCGGTGGACCGTTTTTAGGCCGAATAGCCTCAGCTAATGGAAGAGAGGATGACACGTCCACGTGATGCATCATAGACTGTTCCACACGCGTTGTGCGCAGGCCTATCGGTCAGTCGATAACTATTCGGATTGGCCATCGTTTTGACCGTTGGAACTAATCGTACACATGTGTCTTGCTCACACAGTGCCTATTGTCTTACGTTGGATTGATTGTTCTGTACCTGCTTATGGTTGTTGCAATAAACCGTTTCATTAGTCTATTGTCTTTCGTTAAGCGGTGAACGTAACAAAACCCTACTGGCTGGCCGCTGGAGAAAATACATAAATCGGAGCGGATTGCATCTTTTACTGCCATAGTTTGTCAGATTTTTGCTGCTTGGGATCGCTGTACAACACCAACCGCGATTCCCACAGAATAGACGGGATTCTTGACGAGTTAGTATCCTTTAGATCGACCAACAGTTCGTAAAAAGTCGTTTGGCTAAGTTATCGGTAGATAGCCCAGGATTTGACGCACTCATATTGGTACATTCGTCCCAATCCCTTCCGTAGTAATTGTTCTTAATGTAGACTACCATTGTTTTTCTATTCAAAGACCCAACGTCGAGAAAAAACGTCGCGTTGCTTATAGAGCCGCATGTATGAAGCACTCGGTGCAGTCAACTGCGCCATTTCGACATCCCTCGCCATCGTCATTCAGATAATGTTACCGAGTGACCAGTGGGCAGGATTTAAACCATTTTGTTAAACTTATGTGAGACAATGGAACACACACGAGCGGTTTCCTAACGCCAGTAGGAAACCGCAATCTATAAACGTCGAACCTGGCCACCGCGATTCGCCATAACAGCCCCCAAAGTCTAATTAAACTGATAATAACCCAGGGTCGCGTCGTACACAGCGCTTCCCTTCCCATATGAGGGGTTTTAACAAATATTGTTAACAAAAGTTTCACATCCTTAACTGCACAGATTAATAGAGAGATCATTGATGAGTAACTGACGATATGGTCGGTATAAACTGAACACTACATACACTTCATCGAAAGTTTCGCATTCGGATGGATTTTCTGTCCAGCCAATTACCAGCGAAGCACTAGATCCGAGTTTCGCTCTTCTTAAGGCTCCTCAGTAGTGAATACCTTTTCCCACCAAATCCAAAATTTGAATCCCACTGAACCTGCACGTGTGATGCAACTGTACGAACTGTCGAGATACTTAAATTACTCATCGCACCCACCATCCAGCGGGCGACAGGGTAGAACGAAAAATCGAAGCGTATACTTTGGGTCAAACACATATGGACCACCGTGTATACTGTTTGCCCCTTGTGTTAGGATGAGTTATGTTCACAAACTCCCACGGCTAATTGCACAGAGAAAAACACTGCTGTAAGTTGCAACCATGGCTGGAAACAGTCGGCGAATATTTGAGGTTGTTGGAACGAAACCTAGAAGATTAACCTAGCTGAGCGCACGAAACTGTAGCTTGGACTCTTGCTTAGATCACTCACGGAATGGGTCAAGTGTGACAAGATAGTCCGACCCACCTGGCTAGAGGTTAATGAGAAAGTCGTGAGCACATAATAGTCCCGAACAGATGATCAGATAGGCCTTCTGCCCGTTCTTATTCGATTTGGTCCGACAGGGTTCTCGAATTTCTACGACCAACTGGAGCTTAGAAATTGGTGTAGTATTAGTTATGACTATCCAGGTCGTCGAAACCAGTCCGGTCGAATGCCAGCATGGACGAGAATGCGAACACTGAGTACTTGGTCCGATACCTCACGTGCGGTAACGTGGTGGAATGGCTGGGTGCCCCCAATCACGTTGACCACACCAAACTCGTAGTGGATTCGGCAGCTTTCAATAAGATTTAGTTGAATTGGACAGCCACATCTGAACAGCTATGGAATCAGGATATCGAATGCCGAACACATTTTTCATGGTAAAATTGACCTAAACAGTAGCAACGTAAAGCCAGGCTTGATCTGGTTCACTATGTTGAAACAATTTGGGGCGATTGCTTGAAAGACAGGGGCAAGGGAACAGATGTAGAGCACTTATTAGGACTTGAACCCTCAGCAGTAGGGTTGGAAGTTTATGTCGCTACTGCTTTACTACTGCCAGCAATGGTAAGTACTGTTTTGCCGCCACAATCAAAGCTGTTCTCGAATATGCACTTATCTAAAATGAATCACCTAAGTTGTGACTGTACGAGCCACCATCGTTTTCATCAACAATAATACCTCACTGATTGGTACGGACACCTAGCTGCCATGTACCTGGGAAGGAACCGCCCTTCTTGTGAAACGGTGTGGGAGAAAGAGGTGCCGCAACCTCCACTGTCGAAGTTCAAACAACCAATAAGTTGCTTTCATCCCTCTGATAGACAACTGAGTTGCAAGTGGTAACAATACGGCAGCCGCAAGTCAACCTCTATGCGGCGTTCATTACTCCGTTTCACTAACTGTTCTTTCCTCACACAAGGCATTCATGCCAATGAACCCGGTTAGTCGCCATTTTCTCTACAGTTTCCAATCACCGGCTGTCCGAATCTTGAGGTTTGCAGCTCGGAATACAATATGGTAAAGGCTTGAAAACGGAACTACATAGTCGATGTTGAGGAAACAAAACGTACGTGCAATCGTTCTATCTGCACTCGGTCTGTCAACCAAATGAATTAGTTGTCATCCCGATAAAATTGGCCTTATCCGTCGGTAGGTGAAATCAATTCTTCCAAAGTACAACGGGGAAATGGAAAGTTGGAAGGGAAAAAGGTTACCAAGACAGAAAGAAAACTGGCTAGTAAAAAATGTCTGATGGAATCTTCGAAAGTGTAATTGAACAGAGTGCAATTGGTCTGACTAAACTTTTTACGATATCCACCAACGGTTGGCTGTAGAGATACACTACTGGTCGCAGTATTGAAACCTACAAAAGAATGCAGTGTTTCAGAAATCCCGGTCATAATAATAAAAAATGTTGTGGACGGTTGTGCTGGTGATTGGTTTTCGTCCACCTTTCCAGATCTAAGCTGAACGATGCCTGCACAGCTCGTTGAACAGTCGCAAGACAAGGGTAACCAGGTGAGCTGTGAACGGAACGGAATGAAACATGTGATGTAACTACATTAAGGATGAACGACTCGACCATCCCCTTTGGATGGCAATCGCATGGAGTTGTGCTTTTTCTCCATTGCTGGCAGTTTGTGTCGCTTGCTCAGGCTTCATGCGTTTGATCACGAAATCATTCGGGTAACCGTTCTCCCACAAGGCACGTTTGTAAACTGTACGCACCATAATCAAAGCATCCATTTAAGTCATGTGCTTAACTGTGCGCTTTATCAGGTTCCGCTTAGAGTTCAAGCTCTTATAGTGTTATTAGAAGCATTCGGTTTCTCCTGTAAGTTAGAACATTGCATTGTGATAATGAAGGCCGGTGGCGTCCGTTAGTAGTAAACAATGATAGCAGGTACTTTACGTATTAGGCAAGTGAGGTTGGAAAATAATTAAAAGATGGAAGCCACAAAGGTCATAGTTTACACGTTCTTAAGTTCAAGTTGACCTCAGATTGGCATATTTTTGGCGGCTAGCTAATCACTCCTATTCCAGCAAAACGTAGACGGTAGCCTATACTAGTTTCACTCGTCAGTTTTCGTCTCTTCAGCACCGAGTACTGTTGGTCTTGGATTAACATTTCAGTCGCTCTCTCTTTCACGATGCCGGATTACCAGTCGCAACCAATTGCGATCCAAATTTAATGGTTTCTCGTAACCTTGAGTCAGATCACCGGATTGGTGATAGATTTGCTCACGCTGAGGTCCGGAGTTTGACCTCCTATTCCGATAAGGATTCACACCATACTGGCGAACATCGGCAAGATGGAAATTTCATGAGTGCATACTGAAAATTAAGTCACCGAGTGGTTAGTTGGTGGGTAGTGTATGCATCATCATCATCATCACAGACAGCAATACATCAGCGGTTCTCACTGCCATTTGACAGCAAATGGACGAAAAATTCAGTTTAAACGCGCTTACTCCATTCGTGGTTCTTAGCTCTGTAGTTATGTTGGTAGGACACATGATACGCAGCTATATTCAGGTATAGTGTCTGCTAGTTCAGATCCGGCCTATTGCACATTCGATTTTTTCGGAACTGAACGCGAACCGTACCGATCACTGCAGATTACGTCATTTGACTATCTCTAGTTTCTGCGAGTCACATAACCGACTATGGGCAACTGCACTGCATAGGCGTAGTTCCGACCTGGATATTTGCCTGGGCTCGGTGTAATCGTTCTACCTGTGATGTGTGTCAGTGACACTCTTATGGAATTCATTCATCGATAGCGTATGGCCTCCGCATTACCACAAAACTAATCAGAACCTAACAGTGCAAATGTTTCTACAGGCTTGGCGGTTGTGAGCACCTTCCAACAACCGCTCTAATATCAAAATACTGATACTGTTGCGTATTGATGGAGAGAAAGTGGTTCGGTTTACGATATTTTTCCTTTCGTGACAAAGCGGCAAAATAGATTATTCGTTTTGTAAAATTTATCCGACCATTCGATTTATTTGAATCCCCGCTGTCATTACGATCAGTGTTGATCATTTCCGTCTTCTAAGCTGTTTGCTTTGTTTTACATACCACTGGTTAAATGATCATTCTGTCTATTTGTACTTTGGTTCAAGCCGAAATTTGCATCACAAACACCGGTTGATCGACTGCCAATCAAGAATGATCAGGGTGACATCTGCGGAGTTGTAAGTTTCAACATAAGCCTGTGGAGGCTCTGTTCAAAAGTGTGTAACTGCGAACCCATGAATTTATCGATGTTCTCAATAGACGTCGTTTATTGTTGATGGTTTTACCTTCATAATACCTGGCGGCCACATCGCCCAATTCATTTTCTGAATACAAATCAAATCGATAAAAGCTTCATGTTTCATGGTAGTAGTACTTAACATAGAAGTACATCTACAGCGGCGGCTGTAGATAATAAAGCTTGACAAAATGACGTACGCATCTATGAGAAAGCTTCTTCAAAACTGAGAATTCACCAACTATTTATTGAACCTGTGTAAGATCTTGTGCGTACAGACAACAGTTTTTATTTTTGTCGTATTAAACAGATTGAATCAGTTTGTGACAATTCAGAGAACAAGGATGCATAAGATAAGAGACTGTCCCGGTAACCTTGTTACACGCAATAAAACGCTCTGAATTGGTAACACTGGTCACGGGTGCACGAAAAACCGTTGCATTTGGTAGCGTTCGCTGTAGAAGTGCGGAGAAAAGTACGTACGAACAATGTGGGGGTAATGTTGATAGGATTTGTTGGGTCGAGCGTAGAATGGTAGCTTATCATTTTATATTCCTTCTCTTTCCCTATACAGGGTTCGTTTTTTTTCCTTCATGGTTTTGTGGCAGTTAAGCATAAGTGTGAACCACTGATGTATTGCTGTCTATGATGATGATGATGATGATGATGATGATGATGATGATGATGATGAAAACCCGTTGTAACACGAAACGACCACGAGGTTGTAAGTTGAAATAATGCATGTGTAATTGCCAGAAAGAAACCTGGATGTAGTTTGGGTTATGAAAACCTTGTCGCAGTCTGCGAATAACTTGTGGCGATATTGGCCCTTGGAGAGCGAAAATAAACCATCTCGACGTATGAGGATATTAAAGAAAAAGCAATGGGAAATGAACCACCTGATTGACTCTATCCTGTAAAAGTGAAATTCAAACCTCTAGCTATTATATCCTCAACACATTTTAAAAGGAACGCCTTAATAAGAAGGTGCTGATCATCGACACAATAAAGAAAGGGGAGAGGATTGCGTTTTGCCGACCGTCTGAGTTAGCTTACCATTGCTAAGCGGATTCCCACGTCTGTGCCCAATAGCACTCACCGGGTGGCATCAACAAGTAGGCAAACATAAGGTTCGAAAGCGGATAACTTGTAACGGAGATCAAACGAGTTCATTAACTCAGTTTGCAAAGATACACGTACTAAAATGGTTAGACTACGTGCTATGGATGCCAACTGATCCTTTACAACACTGAGCATTCGTTGCCAGTACTGAAATCTTAGAAACTAAGGGGCGGTTTTCAACACCATAACGATCAGAAGCTGGAAGTTGCCGTTGATCGCATGTGCATGCATTCTACAGGACGCGTCAACAGAAAGACTAGCAAAGCATCACTGTCATCATATGTGGACAAACGTCAGCTGTGCAAAAACATTGTTATCCTTCGTGGTTGTGCGTTATCAACTTCCCAGGTCAAACGTCTTTTGCGATCACAACGGATGGGTTGACATTCAGTCAATGAACATAATGGTTATACGAAATGTTCAACAACATTACAGTTAGTAGAGTCCCAAATTTACAATGAGGAACGTTACAAGGTTGACTGTTAGCCCATTATTTTTTCACAAATATAACGCACGAAAAATTACGGAACTTCGGTGGTTCCGGTTGTCCCAGTTAACTGAATTGATGCTATTAGGGAGTAGGTGGAATTAAACGCAAAACTCTTTTTTTAGGTTATTGTCTCAAACTGCACGAGTGTTGCAATGCACACACAATTTTAGGCCGCAGTATACAGGGTATTCATCCGTACACACTGCTGACGACACGGTTTATATCACATGCAATGCAAATGCTGCGCATGTTCCGTGCTTTTGTATAGTATTCCAAGTGGGCGCATCCCAACTTGTCTGTTTACGATTGCTGATTGGACACCCCTGGGAGCACATGCGCATAAACTCTGTTGCCTACGACATCTACTCCGTTGCACTCATAATGCGGCTTTCAGCATTTTCGACGACCAGTTTGTCGCAATAAAAAAGGGGAATATTCGCAAATCGAGAACAATCAAACTACTGGCAAAAGACGTTAGCAGCCACAAAATCCACTATAACATTGCGGAGTTTTTTAAGAAATGTTGCTTCACTCCCTCTTTGCAAACGGTGTTTCCTATATTGCAAACCAAATTGTTGTATATCCGCCTTCTACTGACGCCATCCGTACTTGTCTGAGACTTGACGCTAACTGACTCCACCACCAGTATCTGGACTATTACACATTCACCCTCGCGAACAGCTGAGTGCCGCCGAATTGCCACGTAAGTACAGTAAAAATGACAATACAGCTGTATGCAAATAATAGCGGGTCAAACCGTAAGTGATCTGGATGATTGTTCCGCATTCATCGTTGACCGTCTGTTCGGATGACGCTTCAGAGGCTTCGACTTCTCATCGGGACTCACAACAAGCACTCTGTAATGAACATCCGCTCAGTTTGCTTGTGGTTTGGTGCGTTGGTCTGCGCATCATTGTAAAATGGGCGGGTCAACCAACCAGCCATTTCGTGCTGTACACGAGCAGTGAGAAATTATTCCGCATTTCGATGTGACCCACTTTTCATGGACTGTTTGGTCTGCTTAGTAGCATTATTGAGGCGGTTGGTTTGCATGTTTTACTGCCTTGTATGTCGAGAGTGGTGCCATTATCGAAGCCTGGCTTAACAGTTACTGATGACCAAAAAATGACGCTAACACCAAGGCCGTTACTGAGATTTTATTGTATTCTGTGAGCAGAAATGAACTGAACTAGGTTTGATATGTTACTGTGAGACACTGCAAGCTTGTGAAAGTCGTGCGCCATCTGAATGTCTTATCATTCCCGCCGATGGTTCCGTATGACGAACGTCTTACAAGGCGACCCCCGTGTTCCTTTTCTCAACAAGGCAATCATGAGGAACAGAAATGCGGAGGAAAGGTACTGGGGAATAATCTACGTCCATCTATGTAGGACGCAGCGCAGCGTCCGGCATTCAACAAATATTTCCAACATCGACTTGTCCTCCTTCAGTTATCCACCACACGGTTCCCTTATCCAACAAAGGAGTCAAATCAAAACCGCCAAGGATGTTGATGACCACTCTGATGTGCTACCGTCGAAAATTACGTTCCCATGATGACATCTGGCTAAAAGTGATTCCCTTTTGAAGGCATTCTAGTAGCCTTAGTTTATAGACTGGTAAATTCGGATTAACTTAAGTTGCTGCTTCTGTAGACGATTTTCAACGCTTCCGTACTCCTGGCTTGGTTAATAAATGAGGCGTAATTTGCTGGTCGTTAAGTTGGTTGCACAGTGTCGTACTTCAGATTTCGACCGGCCACCGGTTTCACCTACGCCAGAATACGCGCAGATACTCCATTACTCAATTTCTGACCTGGCCCGAAAATGGAACTGATAAATGTGCTCCAATTTGGTGTACAAAAGCAGCGCCTCTTTCGTCCAGAGATGTCGTTCCCGGATTGTTTTGGTCTAATTGAATGGAGCATGTCAATTGCGATTGATAGCCGATCACTCCAACATCGATTCTCCATTAAGTTCCCCATCCTTGAAGACCAGTTCCAAGATGGCTAAGTTTCGAACACTATTTCAACTAGATGTTCGAAGCTATCAAACTAGATGCAACCGGAAACAGCACGTAATCAATTGTGCGATGTCTTTTTTTTGTTTCGTTCTCTAAATGGATCGCGGTTCCCACGTCTAATCGACTTTGAC